>JARQOC010000986.1:0-53856 GCA_033576535.1 Allobates femoralis | reverse complement strand
TCACAACATCGCTCCCTTCCCCACCGCTTTGAAGCAGTCGGTAAGACACCGGTGTTACCGGTGATTCTTTCCTGTTTTGGCTTGTTTTCCCCTACTGAGGGTATGTCCGCAGGAAAGAAGGGTGCTGCTAAGGCGGCCAGTACCACCTCTGTCTGTGCTACATGCAACGGGACACTGGTTGAGGGGTCCTGCAATAATTGCGGACGTCCAGAAACCCGGACTGTCACTGCTGAGCCAGCAGCTCCGGTGCTATACCCTGAGGTTCAGGTGATCCCAGGGCCATGGGACACACAGAATAAGATCAATGAATCTATGTTATCCCAATTGTCCTCCATGTCGCAATCCCTGGAGGCACTAACAAGGAGGCTGGAAGGTCCAGCTGCTCCTTCAAGCTACCCCCGGGTGTCTCCGTCTTCCACTGTGAGACCCCTTAAGCGGGCTCGCCGTGACGATTCACCCGAGCTCCAGACTCTCTCTGAGGAGGAGCGTCACTCTGAAGGTGACGAGGATAATGGGGGTTCAATCCTCGGGTCTGTGTCAGAACCACCAGAAGGGGTGGAGGATTTGGTGTCCTCCATCAACGAGACTTTACGTCTCGTGGCACCCCCTGAGGAGGTGGACGTTCACCCGAAGGAGGTCTATCAATGGTTACAACCAGAGGCTAGACCATGTGGCTCTTTCATGGACCACACTAATTTTGGAAGGGTGGTTAGAGCACCCAGGGTTCACCCTGGGCGGCGTTATGTCCGCAAATCCAAGGACACTCGCTTCCCCTTTCCACAGGAGGTGCTTCAGGAGTGGTCGCAGTCCCCAAAGGTGGACGCTTCCATGACCAGGATTGCTGCACGCTCCCTTTTCTCTGCCTCTGATAGCTCCTCATTGAAGGACGCAACAGACAGACAGGTCGAACAACTCGCCAAGTCTTCTTATGAGGCTGTAGGGTCTTCTTTTGCCCCTAATTTTGCTGCGGTCTGGACCTTGCAGGCGATCACATCCTGCCTGGATGGTATTGCTGACCTGGCAGGGTCCAGTTCAGAGGTTCTGGCACTTACCGACAGGGCAAGAGCCTATGCGGATTATGCCAGGACGGCGTCCTTGGAGACTGCCACCCGCTCTGCTGTGGCCTCGGCCAATGCTATAGCGATCCGCAGAATGTTGTGGCTGCGTCTATGGGACTCAGATGCCACGTCAAAGAAGATTCTGCAGAATCTTCCATTCTCTGGTGACAGGCTTTTTGGTACCGAGCTGGACAAGCTGATCAAGGATTCTGCGGAGTCCAAGATACCACAGAACAAACCTAAGCCACGGTATACCGTGAAAAGGAATCCTAAACAGTGGTCCTTTCGCGCCAGCTCGCAGCCTTCAGCATCTTCCGCTCGCACGGACCGTGGGGGTAAGCCTTCTACTCAGTGGCGTCCCAAGGGTCGCCAGAAGAAGTCGGCGGGGGCCACAGCTGCCGCCCCCAAACCCGCTTCCGCATGACTCGCTCTCTCTTCCTGCCTCCCCACAGGTGGGGGGTCGTCTGTCCCGATTTCAGGACAGATGGCGTCTCCGCATTCAGGATCAGTGGGTCAGAGACGTAGTCTCGCGAGGTTACAGGATAGAGCTGTCATCACAGCCCGCACACCGATTTCATCGGTCTGTTCCATCCCCAGAAAAGGCTCAGGCTTTTCATCTGGTGTTGGAGGGACTCCGCAGAGACGGGGTAGTGGTCCCGGTGCCCACTGGGGAGAGGTTCAGGGGTTTTTACTCCAACCTCTTTATCGTCCCAAAGAAGGACGGCTCCTTCCGCCCGGTTCTGGACCTCAAGTTGTTCAACCGTCACGTGTTGGTTCGGAAGTTCCGCATGGAATCCCTGCGATCCGTGATCGCGGCTGTGTCGCAGGGAGACTTCCTAGCGTCCATAGATATCCGAGACGCTTACCTTCACGTGCCCATTGCACCGGCTCATCAGCGCTGGTTGAGATTTGCAGTGGGGGAAGAACACTTCCAGTTCGTGTCGCTGCCTTTCGGGTTGGCCTCGGCACCGCGGGTGTTCACGAAAGTGATGGCCTCGATGATGGCTCTCCTGCATGCACAGGGTCACGCCGTCATACCTTATCTAGACGACCTGCTGGTCAGAGCGCCATCGGAACACCTGTGTCAGCGAAGCCTGGAGGTGACCATGCAGTCTCTGGAATGGTTTGGGTGGATTCTCAATATCCAGAAATCCACCCTGGTCCCAACCCAGTCACTGACGTATCTGGGCATGGACTTCCACACGGACTCTGCCCTGGTGTCTCTGCCGCGAGCCAAACAGTTAGCCATCCAGTCAGGAGTACACGATCTCCTCCTGTCACCGCACTCATCCCTGAGGGTTTTGATGAAGCTGGTGGGGCGCATGGTGGCAGCAATAGAAGCGGTGCCTTTTGCACAGTTTCGCCTCCGTCCTCTGCAACTGGAGATTCTCCAGAGGTGGGACAAGCGGACGTCCTCTCTGAATCAGCTGGTGGTTCTTTCCCAGACGACCAGGGATTCTCTGCAGTGGTGGCTCCAGCCAAGTCACCTGTCACGAGGCCGATCCTTCCTAAAACAGTCATGGTTAGTGGTGACCACCGACGCCAGTCTGAAGGGCTGGGGGGCGGTGTTCTTACACCACAGGCCTCAAGGACTCTGGACACGGTCGGAGTCGACGTTGCATATCAACGTACTGGAGCTCAGGGCGGTCTATCTAGCACTCCTGGCTTTTCGGGTGTTCCTGTCAGGACAGCCCATTCGGGTTCAGTCCGACAATGCGACAGCCGTCGCCTATATAAATCATCAGGGAGGAACCAGGAGTGCACAGGCCCTAGCGGAAGTCCACCGCATTCTATCATGGGTGGAAGACAACAACTGCTTGATCTCCGCAGTTTACATCCCAGGTGTCGAGAATTGGGAGGCAGATTACCTGAGCCGACAGGGGATGGACGCCGGAGAATGGTCTCTTCATCCGGACGTCTTCCGGGACATCTGCAGCAGATGGGGCATCCCGGACGTGGATCTGATGGCCTCGCGGCTGAATCATCAGGTGCCACAATACATGGCGAGATCGTGGGACCCTCAGTCTCTGGGGGCAGATGCCCTAATCCTGCGTTGGTCCAGCTTCCAACTACCATATGTTTTCCCACCCCTGGCACTGATTCCCAAGGTTCTGTGGAAAATCAGGACGGAATGCCGCACAGCCATTCTAGTGGCTCCGGATTGGCCCAGGAGGTCCTGGTATCTGGACCTGTGGCAACTGTCAGGCGGGAACCGGTGGGCTCTTCCAGACCGCGCAGATCTACTCGCGCAAGGCCCCTTCTTCCGCCCCAATTCCGGGGCTCTCAAATTGACTGCATGGCTCTTGAGGCCTGGCTTCTAACGTCCAGGGGATTCTCTCCTACGGTGGTTGCCACTATGAATCGAGCTAGACGGCCCGTGTCACGGAAGATATACCACAGAACGTGGAAAATCTTTTTCACCTGGTGTGCCTCTGGTGGACGTTCGCCTTGGCCGTTGTCGATCCCGACTCTGTTGGCTTTTTTACAGTCGGGCTTGGAGTTGGGCCTCTCCCTCAGTTCCCTGAAGGGTCAGGTATCGGCGCTGTCTGTACTGTTTGACAGACGCTTGGCTCTCCTCCCAGAGGTTCGTCAATTCCTACAGGGGGTGTCTCGGGTGGTCCCGCCGTATAGGCGACCGCTAGACCCTTGGGATCTCAACATGGTCCTGGCGGCTCTGCAGAAACCGCCTTTTGAGCCACTGAGAGAGGTTTCCCTCTCTTGTCTGTCACAGAAGGTGGTCTTTCTGGTGGCCATTACGTCTCTAAGACGGGTCTCTGAATTGGCTGCACTTTCGTGCAAGTCACCCTTTCTGGTGGTTCACCAAGACAAGGTGGTGTTGCGCCCGCGGGCGGAATTCTTGCCAAAGGTGGTATCCACTTTTCACTTGAACCAAGAGATTGTTCTTCCATCATTCTGTCCTGCTCCTGTTCATCAGGTTGAGCGCGACCTCCACACTCTGGACCTCGTACGGGCTGTACGCATTTATGTGTCCAGGACTGCCTCTTTTCGGAGTTCGGACTCCTTGTTTGTGCTGACGGCAGGTCGCTGTAAGGGGTCCGCGGCGTCAAAATCGACCTTGGCCAGATGGATCAAGGCACCCATTCAAGAGGCCTACCGTTCTTCTGGTTTGCCTCTCCCGGTGGGCTTGAAGGCGCACTCAACCAGAGCTGTCGGTGCCTCCTGGGCTTTGCGACATCGCGCTTCTGCGCTACAGGTGTGTCAGGCGGCCACTTGGTCCAGCCTGCACACCTTCTCTAAGCACTATATGGTGCATGCCCATGCCTCTGCGGATGCAAGTTTGGGCAGGCGGGTCCTTCAGGCGGCGGTTGCCCACCTTTGAGGGGGACCGTATATCTCAACGTCTTTTTTGAGGAACTATTCCCGCCCTGGGGTTTGCTTTAGGACATCCCCATTGTCTGGGAGACCCAGCACCCACCCAGTTGTTCCGTTGGATGTTTTGCATTTGACCTGTTCCCAGTTGGGGCCAGTTTATTCCGGGTTGTTGGACCGTCTGTACACGGTTTCTTTCCCGATGTTTCGGGTGTGGTTTATGTTGCCTCCTTGCAGCTTATGGACCAAACTGAGGATATTTCCTGTGGTAGGGGTTTATAAGCGGAGGGGGCGGTGTCTACAATTTTGTAGTACCTAGTATGACCTCCGGAGGGCAGTGCCCTAAACCCCATTGTCTGGGTCTCCCATTGATGATTCAAGAAAAAAGAATTTACGGTACGTAAACAAAATTCTCTTTATTTTTATCAATTAAAAAAAATTACTAGCTTGGGCACCATTTTGCAGTTGGCCTCAGTCAGCAGAGAGGCTAGGTTCACCCCTGCCCATACACTACAGGATCCATTTTAAATAGTTTGTTCTCACCCACAAAGCCCTTCACAGTGAAGCACCCCTTACATCTCCTCCCTCATCTCTATCACCCCACCCGTTCTCTACGTTCTACAAATGACCTTCGACTAACATCTGCACTAATCCGATCCTCCCACTCCCAACTCCAAGACTTCTCCCAAGCTGCACTAATTCTCTGGAATGCTTTACTCCAAGAAATCAGTACTATCCACAACTTGCATGGCTTCAGACGCTCCCTAAAAACACATATTTTTAATGCGGCCTATCATGCTCCTTAATAGAAGTCCTTTGTACTGTATATAGCCCATTCACTATCTCTCTTGATATAACTCTTCTCCAACTCCACCAAACCCAAAAGCTCTACACAGATTGTCTGGTGACCATCCAGGTAACCTTATTTCTATCCCCCATTTCCTCAAGATGCCTGGACCATCAGTGTGATAAGCCCCTGTACTTTGTGTAACCCCTATCCCGTTGTAGATTGTAAGCTCTTTTGAGCAGGGTCACCTTTTTTTTTGCCTTATTTATTGATTGAATTTTTTACATTCTTTCTATTCTTATTGTACGGTATGTAATTACTGTACTGTATTTTTTCTCTACTGTGATTACTAACTGTTTTGTATTGTATATTTTTCTTATACTAACCACAGTATTGTAAAGCGCTGCGGAATATGTTGGCGCTCTATAAATAAAGTTTTATTATTTTTATTATTAGCAGTTACTGAAGTGTTATTTACCTTCTGGTGTCACTTTGTTGAGTGTTTGTAAATTTGAACACTGTTGATTCCAGCTTCCCTCCCATATGTCCGTCCTTTTGTCATAGCTCTTGTAGGAAGCTTTCTAAATATACAGAAAGATACAGTTACATTCAGCTCGTTACACATTCTGCTTTTTTGTAGGTTTCTATACAGTGTCAGTAAAAAAACACAATATCACAAGTCCTTACGTTTATTACACATTTAACCCCTTCTTGACATTTGTAGGTAGTGAGACGCTATCCGGTGTATGTAGCGATCTCATGGGGGGGGGATAATGGCACAGTCAGCACCTGCCTCTAACAGCCGCGGGCGGAGCGGAGCTGATCACTGTCAACCTGTGGAATGCCGCTGTCACACACAGTAAGGCCACATTCACACGGGGCGTTTTTGGTTTGCTTATTTGAGGATCCGCTTTTTCAACAAACTCATCATCCATTCACACAGTGCGGTTTTTGGTTTTTTTTGCTCTAGACAATGGAAAAAGCGGATGTGGACAAACATCCAAGAACTGACATGCTCATTCTTTGTGAGGATCCGTTTTAGAGCTAAAGAGCGGATCCTCACAAAGTGGATCATCTGAATGCAAAATTTGGAAATGCATTGACTTGGCTGCGATTCCAAACGTCACTGGATTTCACTGCAAAAAACGGATCTGTCAAAAACGCAGCAAAAGTGCACCGTGTGAATGTAACCTAATGGTCTGACAGACAGGCCCAGATTTAGGGGGGGCCGAAGGGACCTGGGCCACCCATTAAGTGGGGGTCTCCCAACAATATAGGGGTAAATATCTCAAAACATGTAAAATACACGTCATTTAAGAAAAGAGAAACTATTGAAAGTGTAGGGACCTGGCTACAGTCATACATCATTCTCAGTGGCTGGAGCAGAGTCATGGCACCTGTGTCAGCATCCACTGCTGGGCGCTACCTATTCCGCTATAACGCTTCCTCGGATTAGATCAGATGAGAGATTATTCAGATACCTTCGAGTGCACTGCTTCGTATCTCTGCATAGAAGTGTTGTGAACTGTGAACTGTATTTTGTACGGAAATCTGAGTGTTTGTTAGATGATCTTCAAGTATCATCTGTTGTAGCGGGGCCTGGGCTGGTGTCAGCACCCGGCATGCCCGACAAATGCCGGGGCTATGGGAGGCTGCGGAGGCCCATTCGGTGTCAGAAACTTTGTCAGTGCTGGTGCCTGGTGTATGCTGCTAAACTTTCACATCGCTGCCACCATAACAGGGGCCCGTGGGCCCGATCCCGGGGGGACCTCGGGCACCTGTCACAGCTGCAGCAATGTGAAAGTAATTTATGCGCTGCAGCAGAGGAGATCGGCACTCTGCTCATCATTGGAATTTGTACTGACCATGGGCTCAAGAGGCTGCCATGCGCAGTACAAACAGGAACTTACAGGAGGAAGGAGGCGGAGCCAGGATGTCGGTGCGAGAAGTGGATTCTCTACCGCGGAGTGCGGCAGGACTTCATTCTGGATCTTCGGTCTTTCAGTGTGTGCCGCGGTGGGGGAGTATGATCTCTGTCTGTGTGTGTGTCGGTGTGTGTCTGTGTATCTTTCTTGCAGCTCCTGTCCTACACAATACCATACTGTATATACAGGTCCACACTATATCCGGCATTACAGTGTGTCTGTGTATACTGTTACTGTATGTATAGTGTGGACCTGTTTACAGTATAGTGCTGTGTATACACTTTATACAGCCCCTCAGCATCTATTCTTTTTACAGCCAGCACAGCAACAGCCTCTGATATATACAGCCCGGCAGCAGCCCCTCATATATATACAGCCCAGCAGCAGCCCCTCATATATATATATACAGCCCAGCAGCAGCTCCTAATATATACAGCCCCTCAGCATCTATTCTTTTTACAGCCAGCACAGCAACAGCTTCTAATATATACAGGTAAACAGCCTCTGATATATACAGCCAGGCAGCAGCCCCTCTCATATATACAGCCCAGCAGCAGCTTCTAATATATACAGGCCAGCAGCAGCCCCTCATATATATACAGCCCAGCAGCAGCCCCTCATACATATACAGCCCAGCAGCAGTCTCTCTGGTATACAGCACACAGCCTACTCACCAACCTCTAATATGTATATATATATTATATAGCCTCTATGTTACATGTACACAAACTGCAGCCTGTATATTATAATCGTGAATTGTGCTATGTCTTAAAAGGGACCCACTGAGGCTGTTTCGCCCGACATCCAGGGCCCTCAAAAACCTTGAGCTGGACCTGTGTTATAGTACATTGTGAACTGCATACCTTTGGTAAGTATATGAAATAAATTTCTACAATATACATGCATACATATGTACATATTTTAATCTTTAATTCCCTTTCAGGACTTCAAGGATTAACAAGGCCATTTTGATCCTTTTAGATTACCATCATGGACAATCGTGAAGGAGATAGGCACAGACATCGCACAAGAATTTGGGAGTCTGGGGCTTCTAAAAGACATAAGGCAAAAGAAGCAACAATAAAATCAACAGAAGAGATAGTGTCGAGCCCCAGGCCCTGGGGTACTCGGGTATCAGGCTCCAAGGGGTCAACGGGGATGTCACGGGTGGCAGCGCCTGAGCCCGTGGCCTGGGTGACACTTCAAAAAGGGGGTTATTTACAGGGGATTAGAGTTTGTCTTGTGACGCCACCTGTAGTACCTGGTGATGGGTCACCAGCACCGCCACAGTCCTCCAGAGGTCGATGGTAATGCGGCAGAGATGAATAAGCTCTCTACAGGTGGAGCTGGGGGCCTCCGGGGCAGCGTAGTGTAGGGGGACAGCTTGGAGTGGGGCTGGAAGTCGGTGTAGGGGATGATGGAGCAGTCTATAAGGGCACCGGGAGCAGAGAGGAATGACACACACACACTGTAGAAGTCTTTTACATTTTCCTGTTGGTAAAGCAGGTAAAGACGTCCAGGGAACTGACAGGTGACCAGGTGCACAGTGGGTCCCCACCGCAAGTGGGTATATGGCCTCCTCAGTTTCTCTACGGTTCCTGAAGCCCTGTCTGCTTGCAGCCAGACTGGCCTCCTCACTCCCTCTGGTCTTCTCTCCTGCTCTCCTCCTGCACGGTCCATGGGTTACCCTCTCTGATCACTGCGGTAGTACACTGTGGTGTCTGGCTCCCTCTCCTTGAGTACGCAGGGGACAGGGTAACTGAAGTCTCCACGGTGTGACAGGGTTTTCTGTAGTCCTGAAGTATCCTACAGGTGCGGATCCCCAAAGTCCGGTCTTTGGGCGAACTTTCACTAGTTCCTCACTCCCTTTGGGCTCTGCTCCTTGCCTCCTGTCCCCACTCCTAGGCTTGCGGGACGTCAGAAGGGCCACTCCGGGTCACTGGTTCGGGCCTAACCGCGGCACCGACCACCAGGACGTCTTCGCAGCTCTCCTAGCGTCTGCACACTCTGACTAACTCCTCCCCCAGCAGCAGTATTTATAGGGGACCTCACCTAAAGGCGGTGAGTAGAGCTCCCCCTACTGTTCCAGGGTGGAAGATGTTGCATGTAGTAGGCACCTGCTGTGGAAACCCAGCTGTGTATTAGGGAAGTCTGTGGCTACCTGCGTGAGCAGGGCGCCACAATAGCGAAGACAAGAAAATTGGACGAGTTCTTCACTTTTGATTCAAGGCAAGTGTCGGAAAAGAGTAATGACCTTGTAGAATCTGATCATCCACCTGACAATGCTTCAGTGGAAATGGTTGTTAATCCTGGCAAAGAAAAAGCTGAAGTAGTAACGTATAGAACTGTAGAACACAAAGAAAAGGAGACTGATAGTGGCACATCTTATGAAGAAGGTGAAGTTGAGGGCCCACCAGGGGGCGATGTTATTGGACTTTGGTCATCCATTATTTTGGAACAGATGCGATATTACTGGCTGAAAAGGGGTGTATCAACAATCCAGCACTGTAATGAAAGTTTGTTCATTGCACACTCGGTTCAGAAACCTAGAAAGGATCGCAGTATTCCAAGAACGTGCACACTTGGGCTTTTCCATCATCAAAATAGGGTGCGAGAGTAAGCACATGGACCATCCTAGTGGTGTCAGTTTTTTACTGATACATTATTATTCTGTAACTGAGAACACTGTAAAATGTTCCTGTAAATGAATGTACAGCAATAGCTGCTGAGAAAAAAAACACATTGCACACGGACAGCACACGGATGTCACACGGACAGCACACAGACAGCACACGGATGCTAGGCAAGAAATAAAAAAATCGCACCCTCGCCTAGCAATTGCATGCCACACGGATCAAAAACCAGATGTCACTCGTCCGACTCTCCTGGATAAGAAACAGTCAGATGTTTTATACGCCGGTGTGTTTCCAGCCTAAAGCTGAAAGTCGGAACTTTATCTGCATCTGAATTGTTTTGTTCAAAATCCATTGTGGTGATACACAGAACAAAGGCTAGAAACTCTGTCCAAATATATATGGACCCAACTGTATCTGAAAAGAAGAAGATTTCTCTTTCGGACCACCCCGCAGCCGAGGCTCCGGCCATCAATATATTATTGGTTAACCCTTCACTTACCAGATCGAAGCTGTCCTCTTCATTCTCTGGAGACATAATTTTTAGGCAACACCTAGAGGAAAAGCAGACAAAAGTCAGGAAAAGTTAGGAAAGGGCAGATCAGGGGTCACAGCCTCCTGCAGAGCTGTTGGAAAACTACAACTCCCAGCATGCATTAATAGTCACAGGCTGACGTGCAATAGACAGGGCATGCAAGGAGTTAAGTCTGGAAACAGCGCAGGAGGTAGCAGATTCCCACAATAGTCACGGTGTACTCTGTTTCTATAGAAATTAAACTAAAGAAGGTAAAACGTAACAAATAAACATCAATTAAAAAGTAACGATGTTATTGAAACCTTCATATAGCAGAGAAGTTCCCTGCATCACTGGGCCAACTCCTGTCCATATACTGGATAAGACAAGGTGGGACAACATGAGAGACTGCGACTGCTGCGGAGGCCAAACTAATACATTATAGTCAATTCTGCTCAATATATCTCTACTAGAAAATAGGCCCGATGCTCCATAGTGGCACAGTGGCCGGAAGCGCAAAACTGGTGATTATGTATAGAGATATATAATTGTGAAGTGGCCCCTCCACTTCTGTCTGGATGTCTGCTTATGTCACTTCCACCCAAGACATGGGTGTAAGAATATGGATCCTAACACCGCACACAGTCACCACACACCACTAGTGAGAGCATCGGGCCCACATCTAGTATATATATATATATATATATTGTGAGGCATGCCAGTGCTATAGCACGTGGCTGGTATGACTCACATGGCCTGCAGTCTGGGTGATTGCTGGAACTCGTGGTACACACAGGGTTAATGGCAACTAAGTGTGTGCTTGAGAGGGGCTGATTGCCACTGTGTTGCAGCTGTGGGGTTTTTCTAGGCAGGAGATTAGCCTGCCCTGTGCTGTGTGAGGGAGTCTGCCAGAAGCCTGCAAAGGTGCAGGACACATATGAGTCTGAGAGCTGGAAAAGCCTGCTGCTGAGCACATGTTGTGGCTACGGTGTGCTCTGAGGCTGGGAGGCTTATAGCAGATCCTGGTTACTTATATCTGGACTGTCAGGAGACAACATATGGAGCAGCCATTCACCTGTAAAAGGTAACCTCAGGGACAGGAGGTTGCATACTGACTGCGGTCAGTGACGGGACAGTGTAAATACCTCCACTACATTGTTGCAACAGTGGATGGGTCTGTGTACCATGCGGGTGTACCCCGCTATTGAGCTGGCCTTTTATTGTTTAATGCCAAAGGTCGGCGCATGTATAAGTTTCGCACTCTGGAATGCGCACTCTGGAATGCCCGCTCAGTGTGCAACAAACTCCCCGACATCCATGATCTCTTTATCTCCAGGAAACTGTCATTCCTCGGCCTCACCGAGACCTGGCTCACCCCGTCCGACACGGCCTCCCCTGCCGCACTATCCTACGGCGGCCTCAGCCTGTCCCACACCCCCCCGTCCCTCTGGCAAACAAGGCGGTGGAGTCGGCATACTGCTGTCCAACTCCTGCACCTTCAGCCCCATCCCCCAGCCCCCATCCGTCACTGTCCCCTCCTTCGAAGCCCACTCAGTCCGAATCTTCTCCCCCTGCAACCTCCAAATAGCCATCATCTACCGCCCCCCCGGACCCACCGCCTCCTTCCTTGACCACTTCACCACCTGGCTACTTCACTTCCTCTCCACTGACATCCCCTCCATCATCATGGGCGACTTCAATATCCCCATTGACACTCCCCGCCCAGCCGCCTCCAACCTTCTTTCCTTGACCACCTCCCTAGGGCTCTCCCAATGGTCCTCCTCTCCCACCCACGAACAAGGCCACACGCTTGACCTCATCTTTACCCGCCTTTGCTCCCTCTCTAACCTCACAACCTCGGTACTCACACTGTCCGACCACCATCTCTTGACCTTCTCCGCCCTCTCCTCCCCAGCCACACTACCCCCTCTCCGCAAACTTGATCACCCTCGCCGAAACCTAAAAGATCTTGATCTTCCTTTATTCTCTGAATCACTCCTCCCTCTCACCGACCTACCCTGCGCTGACAACATTGACATTGCCACCACCCTATACAACACCACCATAACGAACGCTCTCGACCTAGCCGCCCCCCTCACTCTCCATGCTCCACGCATTAACAGGCAACCCTGGCACACCACCCTCACTAAAAACCTGAGACGGGCGTCCAGAGTCGCCGAGAGGAGATGGAAAAAGTCTCACACCCCCGAGCACTTTGCTCTGTTCAAGCAATCCATCACTGACTTCAAGACGGCACTCACTACCGCCAAGCAAGCCTTCTTCTCATCCCTTATAACCTCTCTGTCCCGCAACCCCAAGCAGCTCTTCAAAACTTTCAACTCCTTACTTCGCCCACCTGCTCCCCCCCCTTTCTCCCTCATCTCTGCTGAAGACTTTGCGACCTTCTTCAAGGAGAAGATCGACAAGATCAGAAGCAGCTTCGGTCCACTATCCCCACACCTCCCCTTCCCACCTACACTGCCCTCCTCCTCCATCAGCCACTTCCCCCCCATAACTGAAGACCAACTCTCCTCCCTGCTGTCAAAATCACACCTCACCACCAGCGCCCACGACCCGCTCCCATCCCACCTCATTCCCAACCACACCTCCATTTTCATCCCAGCCCTCACCCACCTCTTTAACCTATCACTTAGCACTGGTACCTTCCCCTCGGCCTTCAAACACGCCCTAATCACGCCCATCCTAAAAAAACCCTCACTTGACCCTACCTCTGTCTCTAACTATCGCCCCATATCTCTTCTCCCATTCGCCTCTAAGCTACTTGAACAGCATGTCCACTCCGAACTGTCCTCTCACCTCTCCTCGTGCTCCCACTTTGACCGCCTACAGTCCGGCTTCCGACCCCTCCATTCCACCGAAACAGCCCTGACCAAAGTCACCAACGACCTACTGACCGCCAAGAACAAACACTACTACTCCATCCTGCTACTCCTTGACCTGTCTGCCGCCTTCGACACGGTTGACCACTCCCTTCTTCTCCGGATCCTGGAATCCCTTGGCATCACCCACCTTGCCCTCTCCTGGATCTCCTCATACCTAGCGGACCGGACCTTCAGCGTCTCCCACTCCCACACCTCCTCCTCACCCTACCCCCTTTCTATCGGAGTCCCCCAAGGTTCGGTCCTGGGACCCCTACTTTTCTCCATTTACACTCTCGGCCTAGGGCAACTCATCGAGTCCCATGGCCTCCAGTACCACCTCTACGCCGACGACACCCAAATCTACCTGTCCGGCCCTGACATCACCTCCCTACTCTCGAAAATCCCTCAATGCCTTTCCGCCATCTCATCCTTCTTCTCTGCTCGCTTCCTTAAACTCAACATGGACAAAACTGAATTCATAGTCTTCCCCCCAAGAAATTCCACCCCACCTCCCAACCTATCCATCTGCATCAACGACTGTGCCCTCTCCCCAGTACCCCAAGCCAAGTGCCTCGGGGTAATCCTTGACTCCTCCCTATCCTTCAAACCCCACATCGAGGCCCTCACCACATCCCTCCGGCTCCAGCTCAAGAACATCTCACAGATCCGCTCCTTCCTCACCCACGACACCGCTAAAACACTCATCCATGCTCTTATCATCTCCCGCCTTGACTACTGCAACCTCCTTCTCAATGGCCTCCCGGCTAACTCCCTCACACCTCTCCAGTCTATCCTCAACTCCGCTGCCCGACTCATCTATATGTCCTCCCGCTACTCCCCTGTCTCCCCTCTCTGCCAAGCCCTTCACTGGCTCCCCGTCTCCAAGAGATCCCAATTCAAAACACTAACCATGGCGTACAAAGCCATACACAACCTGGCTCCACCATACATCTCCGACCTGGTCTCCCGATACCTACCCTCACGCAACCTCCGCTCCTCCCAAGAACTCCTCCTCTGCTCCCCCCTCATCACCTCTTCGCACAACCGAGTCCAGGACTTCTCCCGGGCATCTGCCTTACTCTGGAACTCCCTACCCGAACACGTCAGACACTCTCCTACCCTGAGTAGCTTCAAGTGTCACCTGAAGACTCACTTGTTCCGTCAAGCCTACAACCTGCCATGAGACCCAGGCGACCGCCCCATACCTGACATTCCCCCATCCTACTGTATCCTAACCCACCCCTCATAGACTGTGAGCCCTCGTGGACAGGGTCCCTGCCCCTCCTGTACCTGTACGTCCTGATCGCCTAGATTTAGTGTACTTGTTCTTGTCTCCCTCAACCTCATGTAAAGCGCCATGGAACCTAATGGCGCTATATAAATAAATAATAATAATAATAATAACCTTGCGGTTTATGCTGTCTTCCAATAAACCAGCAGGACTTATTTACTACAAGAGACTATTGTGTATGTGGTTTGGTGCTGCCAAGCGTGTCCTCCAGGGTGCGCTACCTCACATATGGTGGAGAATGCGGGCATTGTAGCAGCCTTGTTGCTGGGGGCAACGGATGAGGCCTACAAGCTCGGTTGCTGGAGGCAACAACGCAGGTGTTAGGATTGTGGCAGCGGTGCAGCCAGGTTACTAGAGGTAACCACACGACGAGCTGGGAAACAAGCATCTGGCTGGTGGCTCGGCGGGGTCACGAAGTTGGACAACGCACTCAACCCAGGTGCAAGTGGGAGGAGTCAAGCGACTGCGACTGGCGGTGAGACGTGGGCTCTGCTTGGTGAGCAGCAATACACCACAGGCTGCAGATCCTGGTTGTACGGGTGGTACAACCAGGAAAGGTTAGTGGTATTCTACCCCCCCCCCTCCTTCCCCTTGAACACCGGGTATTACCCATTGGAGCCCCCTCCTGTTTTTTTCTCTTGTTGCAGCCGGAGAGGCTGGGCAGCGTGGAGGAGATCCTGGAGCTTCTGCTGCAGAGCCAGGAGCAGCAGCACCAGCAATACATTGAGGGGTGTCCCCAGAAAGCATCCCCTATAGTCTGGATTGATCAAAAGGGTGTGGAGTCACAAAAGGGGGCGGATTCAGTAACGCGGATAATGTCCCGAAAGGGGGTGGAATCCATAAAGGGGATCATGGCCCAAAGAGGAGTGGTTGCTCAAAAGGGGGCGGAGACCCAAAAAGGGGTGGTTACCCATAAAGGGGCGCAGCAATCAAACTCTGAGCGGATTGACGAGAGCTGGGGACTCTGGGGCTCCTCTTACCGATGTCCTATCTGTGGGATAGACCGGCCATCCACCTTAGGGTCATGGATGTGTTCTGTGAAGATGGATGGACAAGGTGTGTCAGGTATTCTAGACCTGGGGAACTCGGTTACCCTAGTGAGGGCCACACCTGACATCCATCTGATGCCTGGACGGCGAATAGAAGGATGCTGTAGCCATGGGGCCACTAAAGAGTACCCACTGGGCAGAGTGATCCTTCAGACGGACTATGAACTGGAGCGACCCGATGTGGGCGTAGTCCCAGATTTAGCATTTCCAGTCATAATAGGCCGGGACTCTAAATTGTTTTTGGACTTATGGGAGCAAGGGCTGGTGTCTGGCTGCTCAGGAAAGAGCCAGAACAGTCCAAAGGAGCTGCTGTTACAGCGGGAGGCTAAAGGGATATTGTTATATGTAATAATGAGTTGGTACCCAATAAGTGTGACATCCCAGAGTTAGGGGTGACCAAAGAAAAGGGTGGGTCTCCCCAACACAGTGACACGATGAGTCAAGAGGGAAACCACACTGTGACTGGTTGTAACTACACTGTAACTGGTAGTGACATGGTAGCCAAAAAGAATGGAGCTGACACCAAGTTAGAGAGTGACTTGGGGGTTCATCATACTGTGGAGCATAACACTGACTCAAGGGGTGACGGTGACTCTGAGAAAGGAAGGGTGTACAGTAAGGAAGGGTCCAGTAAGGATGGCGACTCCTCCCGTCCCAAAAAGAGCAAGCGCCACAAAAAGGCTGCCCAGGTGACCCCAGCTGACAATATAATGACATCTGCTTCTATGCCATGTGTGAGTTCTCTTCCAGACACCGAGAAGAACAGAATGGAAGGTGAAGTGTTATTGCCCATAGAAACCGCTGGAGCCGAGACCAATATTGTGCTGTCTAAGGAACTGACACTGTGTGATGACACTACCGTTCAAGTGAAGGACAAGGAGAAAGAGCCACCCAGGAAGACTGTATGGGTGTCCGCTCCCTTGTCTGCACAAGCAGCTGATGATCGGTCATTTGGTGGCGCTGTAGGAGGAGAAATCCTGGGGACAGCTAGTGGAGCAAGAGTCCCTGAAAGTCATAGAAAGCAGACCAATAACAGACCCACCACTGGGGTGGCAGGAAGTGGAAACAGCACCACGGCAGAGACGGGTGGAGTGTCGGAGAAGGTAGAAGAGATGGAGGGTGAGAAAACCTCTGAGGGCAACGCTACAGAGACCCATGAAGGGCCGAAGGTATCGATGCTGAGACCTACGAGAAGGAGGAAGCTGATACTGTTGAGACCCTGGTGAGGGTGACAGATAGGGCTGCCGATACCCAAGAGTGGCGTGCTGTGGCAGAGGTCACAGGAGAAGAACTGGAGACCCCTGGACAGACACATGATGATGTGGTCGAGGTTGCTAAGGCTGCTGCCAGACCCCAAGAGGGGGAGATGACTGAGAAAGTAAAGGCTGAAGTGAATGCCTCCTCGAGTGTTGTGAGCTTGCCTGACCCGGTGGATGTTGAAGGCAAGATAAGGGAGCTCACGGAGATACTCCAGGGCCACCTGAGACAAGAGAAGCTGTGGAGACAGGCTGTTGAGTCCCGAGTGGGTGCTTTGGAGACAGAGAGGTCTCCGGGAATTGTGGTAGAAGAACAGCTGAAGAAGGAAGGGCTTCGAAGACAAGCTGCTGAGAGGCGAGTAGCCGAACTAGAGGAGGAAGTCTCTGACCTCAAAAGTCGCCTGGACGCATGCCAGATGAGGAAGGAGGCCACCTTCGAGAAGGTCGAGCACCCAGTGTTCCTCCCGGGCAAACGCGCTGAAGAAGCCGAAAGTCTGTTGGCCCTGAAACCTAAGCCAGGGGAACTGGAGGGGACCTATAGTATGACAGAAACTCCTCTATACAAGTGCGTCATAGATGTACCTGAGGACTTGAGAGAAGAATGCACCAGAGAGACGGTGCATGAAGAGTTTAAGAAGGCCGTGGGTGCCTGTAAGGTGTACTGGGCTTCAGAAGCCAAACAGCTGGTGGTCCTGTCCACAACAGAAGTCACAGTAAAGCGAGTGGCTATCCTAAGTGACATGCACTTCCGATGCGTTCGCACAAGGCGGATGATCCAGTTGAAGACGGAAGAAGCTGCTAGACGGCTGGAGCTTATGAAGAGGGCTCAGAGTCTGCAGGAAGAAGTCATCCGGGTGCCTTATGCTATGGTGGCAAAACTCGTTGGAAGAAAAGGCCAGGCCATGCAAAACATGGTAAAGAAGTCCGGGGTGATGAAAGTAAGATGTCTACGTGATCGCCAAGACTGGATATGGATACCTGATGCAGGTGGTATGGTGTCGTTCACTGCTATTGATACAGAAGAAACTCTTGGGTACATACGGATGCTGATGGAATACCGTCTAGCCCACCTGCAAGAAGTGGAACAGCTGAATCTTGCAAGATGGAGAGTTGATAGACATCGTCCTCTGAGCAGCAGGAGGTGGAAGCCACCAAGGAAAGGAGAGACCCGACAACGCTCTGCAAACAACGGATTGGCCACAGCAGAACCTAGAGCCAGAAGACACGAGTGGTGTACTGCTTCTCAAACGATAACAAGTGATGAAGTAAGACACCCACAGAGAGGTCTCCAGAGACATACTAAGGGTAGCGGGGCTAGTCTGGTTGGAGGTGAAGAATCCTCCAGTACCTCACCTCTGGGAGGACCTCTCGAACGACCCGCTAGGGTATGTGACAGGACACCGTCAGACCCGACCGTGAATACGGTAACCAATTACCTTACCTACGGTACTGACTGCTGGGGGCGGGGACGGTCTGACAAGAGGATGACTCGGACAAGTGATATGGTGAGGTCTTATGGAGAGTCCCGCATACGGAAACAGTCAGTGACATTGACGGGTTGTAGGTCCCGGAGGGAGGGGCTGCGGTCGATGACTCCTGTTCCAGGGGCTGAGTCGCGCACAGGTCCAGTGCGGGGTCCCTGTTTGACCTGTGCGTGGTCAAGCGCCTGTGTATCATATCTTCACCCCTACAGGATTGAACATGGAGGGGGGTATGTGAGGCATGCCAGTGCTATAGCACGTGGCTGGTATGACTCACATGGCCTGCAGCAATCTGGGTGATTGCTGGAACTCGTGGTACACACAGGGTTAATGGCAACTAAGTGTGTGCTTGAGAGGGGCTGATTGCCACTGTGTTGCAGCTGTGGGGTTTTTCCAGGCAGGAGATTAGCCTGCCCTGTGCTGTGTGAGGGAGTCTGCCAGAAGCCTGCAAAGGTGCAGGACACATATGAGTCTGAGAGCTGGAAAAGCCTGCTGCTGAGCACATGTTGTGGCTACGGTGTGCTCTGAGGCTGGGAAGCTTATAGCAGATCCTGGTTACTTATATCTGGACTGTCAGGAGACAACATATGGAGCAGCAATTCACCTGTAAAAGGTAACCTCAGGGACAGGAGGTTGCATACTGACTGCGGTCAGTGACGGGACAGTGTAAATACCTCCACTACATTGTTGCAACAGTGGATGGGTCTGTGTACCATGCGGGTGTACCCCGCTATTGAGCTGGCCTTTTATTGTTTAATGCCAAAGGTCGGCGCATGTATAAGTTTCACCTTGCGGTTTATGCTGTCTTCCAATAAACCAGCAGGACTTATTTACTACAAGAGACTATTGTGTATGTGGTTTGGTGCTGCCAAGCGTGTCCACCAGGGTGCGCTACCTCACTATATATATATATATATATATATATATATATAATATATATATATATATATATATATAGGAGAGTGGTGTCTGTGCGCTGTGTCTAGTGTCTGCCTTCCCCTGTGCGCTGTCTCCTCTCTGTGCCGTCTCTCCTTTTTCTCCAGTCTGTGCTGTCCCCCCGTGTGTGCCGTCTCAGTCTCTCGTGTGTGCGGTGACTGTGTCTTGTGTGTGCTGTCTCCTGTGTGCACCTTCTCTCCCGTGTATGGTCTCTCCTGTATGTGGCATCTCTGTCTGCCTGTCCCTGTGTCCCCCTGTGCCTCTGCCTGTCCCCCTGTGCCTCTGCCTGTCCCCCTGTGTCTCTCCTCTGCCCCTGTGGCTCTGCCTGTCCCCCTGTGACTCTCCTCTCCCCCTGTATCTGTGTCCCCCTGTGCCTCTCCTCTCCCCCTGTATCTGTGTCCCCCTGTGTCTGTCTGTGTATATATATGCACATACATACTGTATATTGAGACCGTTCTACTCCTGAGAATTTTTATTGGCACATTTTTCATTTACTGAAGCATTAGCTGAAAACCAAATGTATTTAATTGTGCAAAAACATCTCTGTACACCACATTTTTAGTGTGACCTTTATGGTCTTTCTTTAAGTTGCCTTGTTGGAGCGGGACCTTGTGGGTCGGGTCTTCTTTCTTCCTCCCGCGGCTGCTTTTCTCCTTTATTTACATTTGGTGCTGTGGCCACCACCATTATCCCTATGGCCGGTGCGTGCACACACCGCGATCTCCAGCGCCAGTTTGTTGAAGACACTGTCTCTACGAATATGATCTGAAACAAACAGGTGACTGATGATATTCGCAGAGACAGACAGTGTCTTCAGTAAAATGGCGCACTATGCACATGTACCAACTCCAGTGCCATGATCAACTACAATGTGAACATGGCATCGTACACGCACCAGCCATCCCGGCATCGTACAGAGGGTGTGCATCTTGTAATCCAAACAGCAGCATAGCACCTTCCCCTGGGGCGCAGTGGTGGTGGAGCGGGGTCACAGGAGGCAGAGTCGTGATGGTAGGGGTCAGCGGTGGCATGGTGGGGCAATGCTGTGGGGGGCTCAAGGCTGGGAGGAGGGGTATCCCGTCAGGTTATCGCCCACTGCCATTAATCTCCAGCAGTTGACGTGATGGCCTAAAGGAAAATGGCAGCGGAGGCAGCGCAGGTGCAGATTTCATCTGTCCAAGATCTTCATCTGCGCCTGCGCTGCAAGAATCGATATATGCAGATTATTTCTGCATTAGAAAAATAAGCAACATGTGTACAAGACTTTAGGATTTTCACTGACTTTGCCAGCATGAGGATGGGCATGCAGTTTCATGACAAAACTGCACTAACAAAACCTCGTAAAAAACACGATAAAAGCACACTGTGTGCATGGGGCCTTAAGATTGATAAGACGTCGTGTCATAATGCACAGCTGTCTATGAGCCAAAGCGGAGTAATACGTTACATTGACGATCATTCACTTTAATGGCCACCATGTGACGGTATATTCTTATTATGGACAGGCTTCATAAGAAAATCTCTTTGGGTAAAACAAATATGGAGTAGTATTTTAGAAGCCAATTATTAATTATATTTCCACAATTATCCAAACTACATAGAAGGTGCGTTTCTATCAGATCCAGGATTTATATTCTCTGTATATGATTTCTGTGCACATAAAAATTAAAAGGGAACCGGTCATTCTTTTCAGGTACCTAAACCTGGGACATGCCGGTATAATGTACCCTCAATAGTGATGAGCGAATAGCAAGACATTCGGGTTCAGATTGCTCTTACCGAACACAATGAACGGTTTCAGTATTCGTCATGAATAACGAACCTAATGCAAATCAATGGGGAACTTGAATATTTTTCAGGGAAATCTTCCAGAATTCATCATTGACTTGGATTAGGGTCATTATTCATGACGAATCCTGAAACCGTTCAAAGTGTTCGGTAAGAGCAATCCAAACCGAAATACCAAACTATTTACTCATCACTAATCCTGACAATAATAATAATAATAATAATATAAATTACTTGTTTATGGCAATCGTCTGCTTGGTGTTGTGGGATACACAGGCAAGAAATGTCTTTTGCACGCCTTGTAATAATCTGTATTCTCCATCATAGTATCGAATCCAGCTGTATAAAAATAAAAATGTATGAATGCCAGTAATGCAGACAGGAAGGCAAAACACAGGAAAGTAATAATAATTGCTTTTTTTTCGTCTGAGTGCACATGTCCAGTAATCATCTGTCAGAACGGATCCTGCAGAGATCCATAGGAAATAAAGTTGTGCACGATCCCATTTTTAATATTGGAGTTTATGGATAATGGATCTGTTAACTGATTGCTATTTATCTTCCATTTTTCTTTTATTTGTTAAGGATCTGTGTTTTGCTTACTGGATCCACTATAAATGGAAAATAAATAGCGATCAGTTACCGGATCCATTCTCCATAGCCTCTTATGTTATAAAAAATGGATCCTACTTAACGTTTTCAAATGGATCTCTGCAGGATCTATTCTAAAAGATGATTACTGGAGGTGTGCACTCAGCCTTATTGATCACAAAATCGGGAGTGATGCCACTATAGTGGAGCCCAGTGATTGGCTGCAGCGGTGACGTCCACTGAAGTCATGAAGACACCACTGCAGCCTGTGACCAAAGGCTGGGAGCAGCAGAGGTGAGGCAGCAATGGACTTGTCAGGGGTGAATAAAGCTTATTTTGTCATTGTTACAGTTGGCAAACCAGAGAAATAAATCAGCAGTGAGACCCCCAGGAGGCAGATGTCCCCTACACTAATCAGCACTGAGACCCCGAGGAGGCAGATGTCCCCTACACTAATCAGCAGTGAGACCCCCAGGAGGCAGATGTCCCCTACACTAATCAGCAGTGAGACCTCCAGGAGGCAGATGTCCCCTACACTGATCAGCACTGAGACCTCCAGGAGGCAGATGTCCCCTACACTGATCAGCACTGAGACCTCCAGGAGGCAGATGTCCCCTACACTGATCAGCACTGAGACTCCCAGGAGGCAGATGTCCCCTACACTAATCAGCAGTGAGACGCCCAGGAGGCAGATGTCCCCTACACTAATCAGCAGTGAGACCTCAGGAGACAGATGTCCCCTACATTAATCAGCAGTGAGACCCCCAGGAGGCAGATGTCCCCTACACTAATCAGCACTGAGACCCCGAGGAGGCAGATGTCCCCTACACTAATCAGCAGTGAGACCTCAGGAGGCAGATGTCCCCTACACTGATCAGCACTGAGACCCCCAGGAAGCAGATGTCCCCTACACTAATCAGCACTCAGAACCCCATCATTAGGAATAATGAAGCTCCTTAGAGCCTGAACCTCCCCCAGCACATCACCACCACATACACAGAGCGGGATCACACATGGTTGGATACACTGATGGCTCCTACAAGACATCCCTGGTCCATAAGCTCCTGGCTGCGCAGCACAGTTGCAACATTAGGGAAGGAAATTAAAATTTGGGCAGGTACGTACTGAGTTTTTGAAGCAAGCACTCTAAATTTTTGAGACGTTTTTCGTTTTTAAGGTGGATTTGGCTCATTTCCCTTCAGTTTCTGGTCCAAAAGCGCTTCACAAAACACCATGTACATGTAACCTTAACCCCTCCTTGACCAATGACATGCATAAATATATGTGATCTGATCAGCCAACAAGTGCAGCAAAGGGGCTTGGGTGGATCTCTGTAGAGCCGGCGTAACACACAGCAACCAAGGCTACGATGTCGGCAGCGATACGCGGGTGCACGCTCGCTTCCGACATCGCAGCCTTGGTGTCACACGGCAGGATGTTGCCGGTGACGCCGCAGCGATGTGAGCAGAGCCATCGCTTGCTGGGCTGGGTTCAGCGCAGCGAGCGATCCGCAGCAACGCTGCGGTATAGGCTGGATCGCCGCCAACATCGCTATTGCGGTGTCAGACGGTGCGATCCAGCCTAATCGCTAGTAGCAGATTGACAGGTTTATGAACATGTACATAAACCTGTCAACCTGCAACCAGCGATAAATCGGAGTTGCGTCGCGCTGTCACACAGCATGACGCACTTGCGATATCGCTAGCAACATCGCTGATGCGTCACTTTTCAGCGATGTCGCTAGCGACATTGATACGTGTGACGGCCCCTTTACCTGGTTAAATCTCACTGTTGATCTCTGACAGCATGATATACCCCGCACCGTAGAGGAGCACATCATTCCCCACTCCCATTGGCAGCTCTGTGATGTAATTGCGGGTTGCCGATGTGTTGTAATGACAATGAGGGGTCATCTGATTCCCGGTCTCCTCCACAGACCCAGGCCTGATGAGGACTCCTCCACTCCCCTGGAGCCCAGCCGCCACCACAGACTCAGGCCAGACGAGGACACATCCACTCCACTGGATCCCCAGTCACCACCACAGACCCTGGCCTGATGAGGACCCCCTCCACTCCCTGATCGCTGGCCACCACCACAGACCCAGGCCAAGGATCCTCCAAGCAAATCAGGCCGGCGTGCCTGCCACGCTCCATCAACCCTGCTGCCAGCCACAACCAGCTGAAAAATCATCGACCATCACCCTGGACCTTTCCCATCTTCTGGATTACCTGCATGCTGTGCATTTGTCTGGACTTGGTATGACTTCATCTGTATTGCACATCCAGGCGCTGCATCTGACCCCCCCCACTGCATATGATCCCTGGCTCCTTCTCATCCCCCTGCTGCATCTCATCCCTGCATGCTGTGCATTTGTCTGGACTGGGTATGACCTTATCATCATTGCACCCCCCCACCCCCACTGCACTCGACCCCTCACTACATCTGTTCCCTGGCTACATCCCATCCACCTGCCGCATCTCATCCCCATGTGATGTGCACTCGTCCTGACTTGGAGTCAAGTCAGATTAAGACCAAGGGCACAACACCATCACTATAGCTCACCCTCCCACTGCATCTGATCCCTGGCTGCTTCTGACCCCCTGCTGTCTCTCATCCCCTGCTCACCGTATACAATGTTTTCGCTGCTTTTCACTCTCACTCCCATCCTTCTCCACTTCTACTACCCCCACTTATCCCTCCACCCAGCAACGAAGTAGTTCTCTCACCCTCCATCCTACCTAGCCAACTCACCCACTCCTCTGAACTGTTCCTTCACTTTCAATCCTCTGTCTCCAAACAGGCACGCCCATCACGTAAACTCTTCTGCTCCAACCTTCTAACCCTCTCCCTGCTCTTCCTACTTGCTGGTGATATTTCTACTAATCCTGTTCCCCCCCCCCCACCACCACATCTCCACAGTCACTTTTACCCCATACCCACGACCCATCACTAACCATCATAACCTCAACAACCTTAGACACATTTCTCCAGTCTCTGCTCCCCCAGACTCTCTACCTGGCGCACTCTGGAACACCCGCTCAGTCTGCAATAAACTCCCAAACTCCCAAAGACCTCTTTACCTCTAACAAACTCTCATTCCTTGGCATCACTGAAACCTGGCTCACCCCCTCTGACACAGCCTCTCCTGCTGCAGTCTCTTATGGTGGACTCAGCCTTTCCCACACACCCCCGCCCCTCTAACAAACACGGCGGAAGTGTTGGCTTACTCCTGTCCAATAACTGTTCCTTTACCCCTATTCCAATGCCACTGCTATTTTCCCCTCTTTCGAAGCCCACTATGTAAGTCATTTACAGTTCCCTTGGATCCACCACCTCCTTCCTTGACCATTTCACCACCTGGCTACTTCACTTCCTTTCTGTGGACATCCCCATTATCATCATGGGCAACTTCAATATCCCCATTAACACTTCCCACCCAGCCGCCTCTAAACCTCTTTCACTGACAACTTCCTTTGAGCTCTCCCAATGGTCCTCCTCCTACCACTCACAAAGATGGCCCCACGCTGGACCTCATCTTCACCTGCCTTTGCTCCCTCACTAATGTCTCAAACTCACCCCTCCCCCTGTCTGACCACATTCTACTGACTTTCTCCTCCCTCTCTCCCCTACTACACCACCCCCACTCCGCAAACTTAATCATCCTCGCAGAAACCTAAAACACATTGATTTACAGTCATTCACACAATTTCTTCTCATTCTTGCAGACATAGCTTCCATACGCGACACAGATGCTGCCACCACCCTATATAACACCACAATAACTGCGGCCCTCTACTTAGCCGCCTCCCTCACATACAACACTCATAGCACAAACAGGCAACCCTGACACACCACCCTCACTAAAAGCCTGAGACGGGCTTCCAGGGTTGACGAGAGGAGATGGAAGAAGTCTCATTCCACTTTGCGTTGTTCAAGCAGTCCCTCACCAACTTCAAGTCCGCACTCACTGCCGCAAAACAAGCCTTCTTCTCATCCCTAATAACCTCCCTGTGCCACAATCCCAAACAGCTTTTTAAAACTTTCCATTCATTACTCCGTCTGCCCGCTCATCCTCCCTCTCCCCTTATCTCTGCTGAAGACTTTGCCTCCTTCTTCAAGCAAAAGATCGATAAAATCAGAGACAGCTTTGACCCACCGTCCCCACAGCTTCCCCTCTCACGTACACTGCCCTCTCCTTCCATACACTGCTTTTCCCCATAACTGAAGATCAGCTCTCCTCCCTTTTGTCAAAGTCACACCTTACCACCAGCGTCCACGACCCACTCCCCTCCCACCTCATTGCCAGCCTCACCTCAGTCCTCATCCCAACCCTAACCCATCTCTTCAACTTATTACTTACTACTGGCATCTTCCCTTCATCCTTCAAACATGCCTTGATCACACCCATCCTCAAATAACCCTCCCTCGACCCAGTATCTGTTTCTATCTATCGCCCTATATATCTCTTCTCCCCTTCGCCTCAAAACTACTTTAACAACACGTTTATTCAGAACTGCCCTTCCACCTCTCCTCCTGCTCCCTCTTTGACCACATACAATCCGGGTTCTGACCCCACCGAAACAGCCCTAACCAAAGTCACCAATGAACTACTGACCGCCAAGAGCAAGTGACACTACTCTGTCCCTCTCCTCCCCGACCTATCTGCCGCATTCGACACTGATGACCATTCCTTCCTACTTCAGATCCTGGAATCTCTTGGTATCACTGACCTAGCCCTCTCCTGGATCTCTTCATACCTAACGTACTGGACCTTCAGCGTCACCTACTCCCACACCTCCTTTTCACCCTACCCCCCCCCCATCGGTGTCCCCCAATGCTCGATTCTGGGACCACTATTCTTCTCCATCTACACTATCGGCCTAGGACAACTCATTGAGTCCCACGGCTTTCAGTACCATCTCTATGCCGATGACACCCACATCTACCTGTCTGGGCCCGACATCACCACCCTAATATCCAAAATTCCACAATGCCTGTCTGCCATCTCATCCTTCTTCTCTGGTCGCTTCCTTAAGCTGAACATGGACAAAACGGAGTTCATAGTCTTCCCCCCCCAAGTCACTCTCCCCCACTACCCGACGTATCCATCCTTGTCAACGACTGCTCACTTTCCCCAGTCCCCCACGTCAAGTGCCTCGGGGTAATCTTTGACTCTTTCCTCTCCTTCAAGCCTAACATCCAGTCCCTCGCCACCTCCTGTTGACTCCAGCTCAGAAACATTTCCCAGATTCGCACTTTCCTTGACCATGACTCTGCTAAAACACTTGTTCATGCTCCCATCATCTCCCGCATTGACTACTGCAACCTCCTGCTTACCGGTCTCCCCGCTACCTACCTTGCACCTCTCCAATCTATCCTAAACTCCGCTGCCCGACTAATCCACCTGTCTCCCCGCTATTCCTCTGTCTCCCCCCTCTGCCAAGCCCTTCACTGGCTCCCCATTTCTAAGAGATCCCGGTTTAAAATACTAACCATGACATAGGCTGCCTTCACATTTGCGTACGGGAACGCGTTCCCATATGCAGTCAAGCGCATGCGCACTGCGTTCCTATGTTTAACATAGGAACGCATAGTGCCTGCGTTTGCCAGTGTTTGCTACGTTCGGGTGCGGATGCGGAAGATATCTGCCCTCTCCAGGGTCCCCCGTCCGCACCCGGGTCGCAGCACGTTGCATTTTTTGTGCGCTCGGGGACCTTGGAAAATCAGCAAGCTTCCCCAAGCGCACAAAACAATGCATTGGCACCAATGGGTCCGCAGTGTTCTACGCTTGACAGCGCAGGAGAATGCTGTGGACCCATTGAAATCTCGCCCGGTGGCCGCCGGTGATGTCACATATATATGACCCCTAAAGGGCTCCCATTATTGGAGCCCTATGGGGGGGGCTGTATATGACATGGGAGCCCTATGGGGCATTAGGGGGGCTGTATATGATATGGGACTCCCATATCATATACAGCCCCCCCATAAGGCTGCCATATCGAATACAGCCCACCACATAGGGCTCCCGTATCATATACAACCCCCCATAGGGCTCTCATGATGAAAGATTACTGAAAC
Source organism: Allobates femoralis (assembly GCA_033576535.1). NCBI lineage: Eukaryota > Metazoa > Chordata > Amphibia > Anura > Aromobatidae > Allobates > Allobates femoralis. The sequence continues at coordinate 26,256 of JARQOC010000986.1, read as the reverse complement.
CACTATATATAGATTGCACAGTGCACTTTGAGAGGTGACTGCATATAATACACATATCATTCTCATAGTTGTGGTGAGTAATATTCCCTCTTAGATTCTTGAGGATTGGCATATATTGCTGTTGGTATAAAATGTTAACACTATAAAGAAATCAGATATTGATATACATGCAATTATATGCAGATAAATGTAACCACAATTATATGGGAATGACTGTGAGCTGTGCATGTAGAGCACTATATGGATATGCCATTCTTGACCCCATTTGTTTATGCTTTATGAATTAAATATGAAATAAACCTTATAAACCATATCTTTATGGATATGTAATAGGCAATATATACTGCATGAAAAAATGTATAAGGGAATTTTTCAATTAAAAACTGAAATGGTTCGTTACCTTGAATAGAATTATGTATACTAGATAATGAATGATTCTAAAATATAAATTGGAAGTATGCATATGTTATAATATCTTTTAAATTTTTTTGTATCATACTGATTTCCTGCCTTACTCTCACCCCCTGTACCGTGTAATCTTTGATCAATAAAAATTAATATTTTCTAAATTAATGACCATACGATCGTTTTTCTTCCCCCTTCTGGGGATAATCTTGACAATAATTTTATGCGATTGGTCATGCTTGACTATAGGTCCTTATATGATCCAGAATTATTAATACATTGTGATACATTATTGGTGGGATGGTATAGCCAGCCACCATGTACTGGATACAGAAACTGTGGTTTTTTCTAATCTATACAGTATAATGTAGCCTCATATGCCTCCATACAGTATAATGCACTCCTATAGTTCTCCATATAGCCCTCCATACAGTCTAATGCACCCTCACAGTCCTGTGTTTAGCATAGTACAGCCTCATAATTCTCCATACAGTATAATGCAGCCACGGTGAGCCACTCCCTTTCCCCCCCATACTTCTCTGGCCAGCGTGTACTCCTTAAAAAAAATCTGTACTTACACCTCCTGGTTCCACCGCAGCTTCCCAAAATTGAAGATAAAGGAGGAGGTGGTGACGCCGAGCGTTGCACAGTGGAACGCATAAAAGCAGGAAGTGCCGCCTAGTCCACACTAGGAGAAGGTAGTGCTTCCTGCTTTTTATGCGTTCCACTGTGCAGTGCATGGCATCACCCCTGTGGTAAGAGGATGTGCAGGGGGGCGGGAGTGGATAGCAGGAGGCTCAGTGAAATACACGGGACCCTTAGCGGTCCGTGTGCTGCTGCGCAGTGATGGTACGAGAAGCGGGCGCAACCTGAACGACCATGGCTTGCCCCCCCTAGTTTTGATCCTGGGTACACCCATGCCATTAACATAAAACAAAATACACATATTTGGTATCACTGTATTCAGAATTGCCGATCTATCAAAATATAAAATAAGTTAATCCGATCAGTAACCTACGTGACAGAAAAACACTAGAATTCCGGGTTGTTTTGGTCTACCAACATTGCAATAAAATGCAATAACAGGCAATCAAAATGTTAAATAAACACCAACGTCAGCTCAAGATGCAAGGATTTTTTCCACTACATAAAATATAAATAAAACTATAAATGTTTGGTGTCTACGAACTCGTCCTGACCTGGAGAATCACACTGACAGATCGGTTTTACCATATAGTGAGTTCACGGTAAAAAAAGGCCAAGAAAACCCATAGGGAATTGCATTTTTTTGCATTTTTAAATATTTTCCAGTTTTCCAGGACACTATATGGTAAAATGAATGATGTCATTCAAAAGTCCAACTCATCAAGAAGTCATATGTTAATATTGACAGAAAAATAGAAGTTATGGCTGTTAGAAGGAGGAGGAGGAAAAAACGAAAATGAAAAACAGAAAATCAATGGGGGTGAAGGGGTTAAGAAGACCTTGTTTTTCTAGATCAGGAGAAAATTGACTAAATGGATACGTCATAAAATATCAAAAGAACTTAAAGTCTTCTGGTGATTTAGAAAATGAAGTCCCCTCTTACCCAGTGATCGGCTGCAGCGGTCACCAAGATGTCAGTGATGGAGCTGGGGCACAAGCCATTTTATCACAGGCTCTTCTATGCCTCTATGTAGTTACATTTCTTAGGCCAGGCTTCACACCACGGTTTTCGGCTGTCAGGTTCTGTCCGGTGTTTTGCAGGATGCCCTGCACGTGCACAAACTGAGGGCAAATATGGCCCCGATCCTGTTTTGTGCAGGATTCGTTTGTGGAGCTTTCGCAGTGCTGAAATTTCAGCCGTGGAGCTCTCCATGGTGCTGAACTTCAGCGGCGCCTCTGAGATCCTGCTCTGTCCAGGTGCTGAACGAGCGCGGCTGCTTTTCATAGCCACCGCTGTTTCAGCACCAGGCGTTCAGGAACCGGTACGATTTTTCATAGGATTCGGGGCGATCCGGCGGCCATAGACTCCCATGTTGGGGTGCCGGATCTCCGGGAGGATTCGATTTTGTCTGATTTTGTCTTTTGCACCGGACACAAAAAATGATGCAAACTCCGATTTTGTGTCCGGGGAAAAAAACAAAACACAACCAGATCCAGCCGGACAGACACAAAACCGGAGGCCAAATAAGCACAATCCGGCGCCATAGGGATACATGGGGGGGCAAAATTAGAACCTTGTCTGTCCAGTTCACACCAAACAGACCCAGACCTGAAAAACAGGGGTGTGAAGCCGGCCTTACAATTTTAGGGAAACCCCCATTATCCTTTATAATGTTTCCTGTTGATAAAACTGTGAGCACAAAAAACAAACCAGTGGCCGCACACCGCAGATCTTACCTGAAATCGCCTTTCTTGTCCAGTTCTCCAATTTGAAATCTTACAGTAAATGGCACGATGTCGTCGTCAGGACTCTGTGTGGCCATCTAAAAAGAAAAAAGATATGAAGATATGAAGATATAACTTACGATTTCTATCCTATACAACAAGGGTGGGGAACTCCAGACCCCCGAGGGCCAAAAAACAGTGCAAACTTTCAGGATTTCCTTAGTATTGCACAGGTTATAATCACCTGCACTGGGGATGATTCCAACTCCTGTGCAATGCTAAGGAAATCCTGAAAACCTGACCCGTTGGCGGCTCTCGAGACCTGGAGTTCACCACCCTTACTATAGAAGAAGGGTGTAAGTGGCATCTATGCTGAGCGATACACAGGTGCAATATAGAGAATTATATATAGATCCCATATAGAAAACAAACAACACATTAAATAGGTTTTTTAATGTTATACTGTATGAATTCTGTCTAATTTACATATTATTGCTTCAGGATGTTTCCACATACATCGCTCCCTGCTGAATCCCGCTGCCTCCTCCCCTCTTTCTTTTCATTCTTTTTTAGTCTGTATGTATATATAGATACATTGTTTCATATATGGACCTCTGAGGGGTCTGAAACGCGTAAGGTTTTCACCTTACACACAATTTTATTATGTGTGGTTTTTTAAACTTTTTTTTCTAATAAAATGGACTTTTTAATTGCAGGGGATGTTACCCTGGGGGCTGCAGGGGATGTTACCCTGGGGGCTGCAGGGGATGTTACCCTGGGGCTGTAACTCAGGGGGCTGCGGGGGTGTTACCCTGGGGCTGCAACTCTGGGGTCTGTGGGGCAGTGTTACCCTAGGGGCTGCAGGAGATGTTACACTGGGGTTTGCAGGGGCTGTAGATTAATGTTACCCTTGTTGCTGTAGATTAATGTTAGTCTAGTAGTTTTTGTACAATTTTGTTAGGACTCATGAGTATGGGAATCCGTGACGAGGATCATGAGCGTAAGTGTCTTGGCCAATACATGAACCAATATCCCATTTATAAAAGTTTTTTGTTTATCATATAAAAAACCTTTTGCACTTTTTTATCAATTCAGGGTGCAGTTGGGCCCCATGGGGCGCCATTCATCCAGTGGTGCAGAAGCATTGTACTGTGCAGTCCATTTGCTCAGACAGCAGACTCTGAGACACCTTTTTGTATCCTTCCCCTGAACAACTATGTTGAACAATCTTTTTTTTCAGATCATTTGAGAGCTGTTTTGAGGAGCCCATGATGCCACTCCTCAGAGAAGATGCAACTAGGAGAACAATTTGCAAGTGGACACCTGAAATAGCTTTTCTCATGATTGGATACACCGGGCTATGAAGTACAAAGCTCAATGAGGTTACCAAACCAATTTAGTGCTTCAGTAAGTCAGTAAAAAGTAGTTAGGAGTATTCAAATCATGAAAATCAGAAGGTTGCCCATACTTTGGCACCTATCAAATTTTGAAATAATGCATATTTCACATATTTGGTTAGTGCAATAAACCTCATTTCAATCCTGAAATATTACTGTGTCCATCAGTTATTACATATATCACACTGAAATAGCTGTTGCAAAAAAACAATTTTTTAACAAAAAAAAAAGAGTAAGATTAAGAGGGGTGCCCAAACTTTTTCATATGACTGTATGTATCAGTGTGAATGGTGCTCTTATGCAGGACCATTGTATGCATGGCAAGTCGGGTTCCCTGAAAAATGCCCACACGGAAAATTGCCCACACGGAAAATTGCCCACACGGAAAATGCCCACACGGAAAAATGCCCACACGGAAAATTGCCCACACGGAAAATTGCCCACACGGAAAAATGCCCACACGGAAAAATGCCCACACAGAAAACTGCCATTTGCAGCATCACAAAGTTTCAGATCTCTGAGGTGCAGGTGAGGATTCCCCTGATCTGTGATCATCTTGTGAATTACAGTTGACCTCGTGCAGAAATGCTGAAGATCTGTGGTTTGTAGCAGTCGGTCATTATCTGCGATAGATAGATCCAGTCTGCTCTCATCTCTGTGATTCTGCCTTACTCCTCCCTCCCACCAGCCCAAAACAGCAGAACCGAACCAGCAGCAGATTCAGAGGAGCCATCACTGCTATCTGCACTTACAGGAGGATCACTGGATTATCTGTGGAGTTACATGGGACTGCAGGTCCAATACATTATCATCCTAGTGGGCAATTCTATGTGGGCAATTTCTGCCGACATTCTTCTTTGCTGCAGAGCATCTCACCTATAATTCTATACCATTCTTCTGCCTGCAGAACATCTCACCTATAGGGTACAGGCACACTAAAGGCCCCGTTACACATAGTGATGTTTCAACAATCCCACCAGCAATCCGACCTGGCCGGGATCGCTGGAACATCGCTATGTGATCGCTGGTCTGCAGTCACACTGGGTGATCCACATACCGATGCTGCGTCCTCTGACGCTCACTGGGATCGCTCAACGTCTCGGGCGTAGAATGGGGATCGCTGGTCGTTGCCCCTGTCTCACATGCCGATGGATGTTGGACAGCGGGAGACCAACGATGAGAAAATGGTCCCGGCCATTCCGCAGTCAGCGAGCTCATCGTTGATTGCTGCGGCATGTCACTTGCAGCGACTTCGCTAGTGAGGTCGCTGCAACGTCACAAAACCTGTGGCATTGCAGAGATATCGTTAGCAATATCGCTGTGTGTAACACGGCCTTAAGGTATGCATTATCGGAGGGATTTTGATGATTGACAGTCGCGTGAGTGCTTTCCGTATGGTCATGCGACTGTGGTACGAGTGTGATGCAATTATGCATTTTTTTTTATCAGCTACCATCAGTGTGACATCCATGTGACCTATACCTCTATACTATCCCCCTGCCCTGCAGAGCATCTCACCTACACCTCTATATTATCTCCCTGCCCTGCAGAGCATCTCACCTATACCTCTATACTATCCCACTGCCCTGCAGAGCATCTCACCTTACACCTCTATACTATTCCCTTGTATTGCATGTCATCTCACCTATACCTCTATACTATCCCCCTGCCCTGCAGAGCACCTCACCTACACCTCTATACTATTCCCTTGTATTGCATGACATCTCACCTATACCTCTATGCTATCCCACTGCCCTGCAGAGCATCTCACCTACACCTATACTGTTCCCTGCCCTGCAGAGCATCTCACCTATAATTCTTTATTATCCTACCCTGCAGAGCATGTCACCTACACCTATACTGTTCCCTTTTCTGCAGAGCATCTCACCTACTTCTCTATACTATCCCCCAGTTCTGCAGAGCATCTCACCTACACCTCTATACCATCCCCCATCTTGCAGAGCATCTCATCTACACCTCTATACTACCCCACAGTTCTGCAGAGCATCTCACCTACACCTCTATACCATCCCCATCTTGCAGAGCATCTCACCTACACCTCTATACCATCCCCATCTTGCAGAGCATCTCACCTACACATCTATACCATCCCCATCTTGCAGAGCATCTCACCTACACCTCTATACCATCCCCTGTCTTGCAGAGCATCTCACCTACACCTCTATACCATCCCCATCTTGCAGATCATCTCACCTACACCTCTATACCATCCCCATCTTGCAAAGCATCTCACTTAGGGGGCCGTCACACGGAACGATATCTTGCCCGATATCGTTCAAGCGATCTCCTTTTTGATCGCTTTAAGCGATATCGGGCAAGATATCGTTGCATGTAATCAAGCGATTTACGATGGTAAATCGCTTGATCGTGACATCGCTGATCTGAGGTTCGGTTCTCAGATCTAGCGATGAACGATGCAACGATCTGCATCATCGTGGTGTATGACACCACGATGATCCATCTCCCAGCGACCGCGCCTATGCTGGGAGATGGTAACTATGGTACACGTCGGGTAACTAAGCGACGCGCGGCGCCTAGTTACCCGATGTGTACCATAGTAACGAGCGAGATCGCTGCTCCACATCGCTGGTGAGTCTGTCTGTGTGACATCTCACCAGCGATGTGAGCGATATTGTAAGCGATTGCGCGTGCACGTGATTACTAACAATATCGCTAAAGATATCTCACCGTGTGACGGCCGCCTTACACCTCTATACCATTCCTCGTCTTGCAGAGCATATAACCTAAAATTCTATATTATTCTCCAGTCCTGTTTTCCTGTTGGCATTCATGTCTGTGGGCATTTTTCACATATCAGGTGAACATCCTCACTTTGCACCTCAAATATCAGAGATCTGAAACTTTGTGATACTGCAATTAGCAATTTTCTGTGTGTGCAATTTTCCATGTGGGCAAATTTCCGTGTGGGCAAATTTCCGTGTGGGCAAATTTCCGTGTGGGCATTTTTCCGTGTGGGCATTTTTCCGTGTGGGCATTTTTCCGTGTGGGCAATTTTCCGTGTGGGCAATTTTCCGTGTGGGCATTTTTCATGTGGCCATTTTTCCTGTGGGCAATTTTCCTGTGGGCATTTTTCCTGTGGGCATTTTTCTGGTCACCGGCAAGTCGCCTCCCACACCTTGTTGTAGGTTGAGGTGATTTATTAGCCTGCACATGGGCTTGCTTCACATAGCGGGGTCTGACTACATCCTGCAAGTGCATTGTTGGTTTTTGTTTTTGGCACTGATGGTAAGTTTTTCTGATGCTGCTTTTTTTTTTCTAGTAGTTTTTGTACAATTTTGTTAGGACTCATGAGCATGGGAATCCGTGACGAGGATCATGAGCTTAAGTGTCTTGGCCAATACATGAACCAATATCCCATTTATAAAAGTTTTTTGTTTATCATATAAAAACGTTTTTGCACTTTTTTATCAATTCAGGGTGCAGTTGGGCCACATGGGGCACCATTCATTCAGTGGTGCAGAAGCATTGTACTGTGCAGCCCATTTGCTCAGGCAGCAGAGCAGTTGGGTAGCTTTCAGACACCCTGCATCATATGTATCAGTGTGAATGGTGCTCTATGCAGGCCCATTGTATGCATGGCAAGTTGCCTCCCACACCTTGTAGGTTGAGGTTATTTATTAGCCTGCACATGGGCTTGCTTCACATAGTGGGGTCTGACTACATCCTACAAGTGCATTGTTGGTTTTTGTTTTTGGCACTGATGGTAAGTTTTTCTGATACTGCTTTTTTTCTAGTAGTTTTTGGAGATTAATGTTACTCTACAGTATGGGGCTGAGAGCTGCAGGGTCTGCCACACGTTATACCCTATATGAGAGGGAGGGGTGTCTCACGGTGTGCTGGGCCTGAAATAATATTTATACTCAGTGATGGACTCTAATGAGGTCAATCTGGGCTGTAGCCTTGAGCCCAATGTTGTGGGGGGGCCCACAGTCCAGGGGGTAAATTGCCCCATGATAATCCGCCACGGCGCCACCACACCGCACTCTGCACGCAGGGCCGCAGCATCCATGAGGCGACAACCCCTGCTAGTTGACAGGGGGCGGCATCCGCAGGGGCGCCTGGTGGTAGCACAGCCCCCTGCTGATGCCACTCCCTCTCATATGCCCTCGCCGCCAACGCGTTATGCCGCCCCTGCAGTGTGAGTCCACCTGTAGAACCACACAGGACCTGTGTTTATAGGATCTGTGATGATGTCAATGGAGGGGAGGGGTCAGGAATCACATGATCAGCTCCTCTGTGACTGGACTCCACCGTGCAGGATGAAGTGAAGAGGTGCATAAGGTGAGGTTTATGTGTGGAGTCAGGAGGGATTTACAGTGTGGATGTAGCAGAGCTGAGAGTGTACTAGGTGTATGGAGTGGAGCTGCATGTGTACGAGGTGTATGGAGCAGAGCCGCATGTGTACGAGGTGTACAGAGCGGAGCCACGTGTGTACGAGGCGTACAGAGCGGAGTCGCGTGTGTACAAGGTGTACAGAGCTGAGCCGCATGTGTACGGAGCTGAGCCGCATATGTACGATGTGTACGGAGCTGAGCCGCGTGTGTGCGATGTGTACGGAGCTGAGCCGCGTGTGTGCGATGTGTACGGAGCTGAGACGTGTGTGTGCGATGTGTACGGAGCTGAGCCGCGTGTGTAGGGAGCTGAGTCGCGTGTGTACGAGGAGTACAGAGCGGAGCTGCATGTGTACGAGGTGTATGGAGCAGAGCCGCATGTGTACGAGGTGCACAGAGCCAAGCCGCGTGTGTACGAGGAGTACAGAGCGTAGCCGCATGTGTACGATGTGTACGGAAGCAATAGCCTATGTATGTACGGGGTATGTGGAGTGACAGTGTGCGTGTGGCACCCCAGAGTCACAGTGCCACAGTGTCACCATTATTAGGTGTCACCAGACAGCAGTAAAGGGTATTTCACTCAGGCAACACACAAACAACACCAACACTTCCAGGCCAGAAGGGGGAGACCAAACCCGGGTTCAGGGTGAGCTTCCTTTTTTTTGTGGTCTAGGGAGGAGCAAGTCACTCGTGCGGAGCAGCACTGTGAAGACATCCTGGTGGATTGAAGCTGCTTAGCTCATCCCAGGATTGCTAACTTGTTCCAGGCCTAAGGCTAGGGTCTGAGGAAAGAGGAGAGAGAGACAGAAGCCTACCGGGAGGCTGCATCACCTTGCTTCCCCTCCGCAGAGGAACACTACAAGAAGGACACCGGAGTCTGAGACTGTGCAGGTTCAGACACACCGGCAGTCAACATCGGAAAGTGGGGGACTCCAGATTCTCCAGTTACCCAGTGCCAGGGACACAGTAACGCATTGAATCCAGAAACACTGACTCCCCAGGTGAGGGTAGGAAAGTGAAGGACTTGAGTTGCCTGTCAGACTGGCCAACGCAGACAGAGACAGGGCTGGCAGCCTAGCTGACGCAACTTGCAGGGCCACTACACAAGCACAGTGAGAAAGCCAATAAGACCAGGCAGGGTGAGAATTACCCTGAATGCTCTCCAGACTCCAGGGGCAGCTTGTAACAACCACTTACACTCCAGTAAATGGACTGAGAACGGCTATCAGGAGTCTGTGTGCCTTATTTGCGTCTACTAATCTGTGCCTAAGGCTGAAGGCACACTGTCATGCATCAAACATGGAGCGTGTTTGATGCACGACAGTGATGAGTGTGTGATGCGTGTTTTGGGTGTGTGTGGTGCGAGTGCAATGTGAGTGCGTTTTTTTGGTCACATCGTGAATCTGACAGCAATGCGTTTTTCTCTCACTGAATTTTCAGTTTTGTAAACAATTATGATCAAATCAGCTGCCGATTATATAGTAAACTAGTAAAAAGGCCCGATGCAATTGCATCGGGAGCGCGGTGAAATGAATTGTGTGTATAGAGGCGGCTGTGTGGGTCGCAGAGCATAGAGGCGGCTGTGTGGGTCGCAGAGCAGAGGCGGCTGTGTGGGTGGCAGAACATAGAGGCGGCTGTGTGGGTGGCAGAGCATCGAGGAGGCTGTGTGGGTCGCAGAGCATAGAGGCGGCTGTGTGGGTGGCAGAGCATAGAGGCGGCTGTGTGGGTGGCAGAGCATAGAGGCGGCTGTGTGGGTGGCAGAGCATAGAGGCGGCTGTGTGGGTGGCAGAGCATCGAGGAGGCTGTGTGGGTCGCAGAGCATAGAGGCGGCTGTGTGGGTGGCAGAGCATAGAGGCGGCTGTGTGGGTGGCAGAGCATAGAGGCGGCTGTGTGGGTGGCAGAGCATAGAGGCGGCTGTGTGGGTGGCAGAGCATAGAGGCGGCTGTGTGGGTGGCAGAGCATCGAGGAGGCTGTGTGGGTGGCAGAGCATAGAGGCGGCTGTGTGGGTGGCAGAGCATAGAGGCGGCTGTGTGGGTGGCAGAGCATAGAGGCGGCTGTGTGGGTGGCAGAGCATAGAGGCGGCTGTGTGGGTGGCAGAGCATAGAGGCGGCTGTGTGGGTGGCAGAGCATAGAGGCGGCTGTGTGGGTGGCAGAGCATAGAGGCGGCTGTGTGGGAGGCAGAGCATAGAGGCGGTGGTGAGGTGGGCTGAGAGTGCAGGTAGAGGCGGCTGTGTGGGGTGAGGCAGAGATAGAGGGGTGGGTGGGTGGCAGAGATAGAGGCGGCTGTGAGGGTGGCAGAGCAGTAGAGGAGGGGTGAGGAGAGGTGGGTGGAGGAGGGGGAGGAGAGGTGCGGCTGGAGTGGGGTGAGAGAGGTGGCTGGAGGAGGGGTGAGGAGAGGTGGCTGGGGAGGGGTGAGGAGAGGTTCGGCTGGAGGAGGGGTGAGGAGAGGAGGTGAGGCTGGAGGAGGGGGTGAGAGCGGAGGAGGGGGAGGGAGGTGAGGCTGGAGGAGGGGTGAGAGAGGTAGGCTGGATGGAGGGGTGAGGAGAGGTCAGGCTGGAGGAGGGGTGAGAGAGGTCAGGCTGGAGGAGGGGTGAGGAGAGGTCAGGCTGGAGGAGGGTGAGAGAGGTCAGGCTGGAGGAGGGGTGAAGAGAGGTCAGGCTGGAGGAGGGGTGAGGAGAGGTCAGGGGGTGAGGGAGGTCAGTGGATGGGGTGAGGAGAGGTCAGGCTGGAGGAGGGGTGAGGAGAGGTCAGGCTGGAGGAGGGTGAGGTCAGGCTGGATGGAGGGGTGAGGAGAGGTCAGGCTGGAGGAGGGGTGAGGAGAGATGCTGCTATACTTAATGATTCTGGTGGGTGTGTGGATAGAAGGTGGGCACACTTGGCATTTGTAGTGTTCTCCACTGCAGCCCTTGTGTATTGCAGATGAGGGCGTTGTATGAGTGCACCAGTGCCCGTCCACACACTGCTCCCTCACCTCGAGCCCTCTGTGCCAGCACCAAGGCAGTGGGCGGCTCTCCCGGAGGGTGGTCTCCGGCGGCTCCCGGCGGCTCCTGGCGACACTGCCGCCGCGGTGGCTGTCAAAGGCTGGTGGCATTGAGGCTGGGGCGCAGGGCAGCGTGACAGAGGTGAGGGTGCAGAGAAGTGGTTGCCGCCGTCTTCCTCCGTGTTCCGCTAGGCTCCCGGTGCCTGCAGTGGTCTTCTATCTACTGCAGTCAAAGACCTGTGGTGATGTCAGAGTCACGTGACCCGCGATTGCCTGGAGTAGCTGGTGTCACGTGACTCTGACATCACCACAGGTCCTTGACTGCAGTAGAAGAGCTCTGCAGAGCCACCGGAGCCTAGCGGAACACGGCGGGAGACTCCGGGGGCTCGGGGAGAGGTGAGGATTTTTTTTTTTTTTTTAACTGTAGAGCGGCTGCGGCTCGTGATGACGCTGCGCGTCATCACTCGCAGTGCCGCTAAGGAGTCTGGGATTGGGCTACAGTGCCCGAAATCCCAACTCCCGATTATATAAGTAAAAAAAAAAATATAAAGAAGGATGATGGTCAATTAGCTCCTTAACAAAAGGGCAATGGGTGCGGATCCCAAATCATTCTGTGTTGATCCAGAACCAAGACACACTGTTTTTGGGTGTTCTCTTGTGTGTTTCAACATGTCATACCATCTATCCCTAAACCCCACTGAGCGTATTTTACTGCACAGGTTTAAGTGATTTGGGTAGCCCTACCAGTAGTGTCAACTCCTGTGCGGGGTAGATTTTGGGTTCATCCTCTGACCAGAAGACACCCAACCAAAGGGCATTTCGTCTTTATGTTCAGTTTAGAAACAACCCTGACACATTTTTTGCATATTGCCGTATGACCCTTGATACTTTTGACTTTCTTTTGGCTGAAATACAGCCCCTGATTACGCGGCAAGACACCATCATGCGACCAAGCATTTCCGCGGAGGAGCGTCTATTGGTAACCTTAAGGTGTGTGTTCTAAATGTTTGTTTCACGTATGTGTGGTTCTTTGCGCATATATGTGTACACTATGCCTTGGCACATGTGGGAGTTGTTTGGTTTGGTTTTCCTCCCTTTGCAGGGAAGCCATTTGTCACATAAACCTTGTTTTTTGTAATTCTAATATACATTTTGTTTTTCCCTAAATTCTTGTCAACTGGTCTGTCCTATGCTGCCCTCCATTTGGAGTGTTTACTGGGCAGGTCCACTATTGGGGCAATCGTGATTTCTACTTGTGTGGCCATTTTGGAGCGCCTTCATGTGACCCTCATGCCAGAACCAATGAAGACCTTTGGCTATAGATTGCAGATGGTTTCATGACAAAGTGCCAGCTTCCCAACTGGCTGGGTGGCATAGATGGCAAGCACATTCGTGTTCAGCCTCCACACTCTGGGTCGTTGAACGTTAACTACAGACAGGTTTTTTCCATTGTCCTTTTGGCTGTGGCCGACCACATGTACAGCTTTGTGTTGACTGATATAGGGGCATATGGAAGTCATGGAGATTCTGCAATATACAACTCCACAATGGGTCGGAGGATGCGTAACACCAACTCAATGTGCCCCCACTCAGACCAATTCCTGGCACAACATGTGTGGCCATACCTTTTTGTTTGGTGACGGACCAGGCTTACCAACTGAGCCCACATATGATGCGCCCTTTTCCTAGGTGCACTTTGAATGACAATAGGTGGGTGTTCAATTACCGACTCACACGTGCAAGGCTTGTTGTAGAATGTGCCTCTGCCATCCTTTGCGCTAAATGGAGGATCCCGATGACTCCAATTTAATGAAGTACGGAAAATATGAAGCATGTAATTAAGGAGGTGGTCATGCTTCATAACCTGACCGCACACGTGACGGCTTGGCTGGTATGTCTCCAGATGCATCGGGGAATAGTCATGTCAGCACACAACCCTCCTCAAGGGCCACTCATGGGCGGCCTCTTAGTGCTGTATGTGTGCACAATATATTGTGTGAATATTTTGTTTCTGAGGATGGCACAATACCCAGTCAACAAGAAGTACTTGGCCGAGTTGTAACATGTTTAATACAATTCTTCTCTGCAGACATTGTAAATAACATTTTTTTGGCTTCAAAAAAGAGTGTCAGCATGTTTACATACACATGTCTGACATATGAAATGAAATTAACCAACACATACATTGCAGGTGTTCACTAACAACAGAAATGTGAGTACCAACTTAAAACAACAAAAAACACATGTTTGGATCATATGTGTGGGTGACATGTTGGTAAAAACAGTAATGGACCTGTCCAAAAATAACATTTTGCTAATTTGCAAGGAATATTTTACATCAACAATGTCCCATTACAGATCTGTGTATCTGTTTTGCTCTTGTGTGGGCTGGCCAGGGAAATTCGGGAAAACATGTTGTCTCCTTTCAGTACCCTGAGTGGCAGGAAAATGATGCTCCAATGTGTGTCTGGCCATATTGCTGTGGAGGCAACATGTTCCTGTTCTGAGCCTGACTTTGGGTTGGCCCATGGAATGACTCAGTGGGTTGCTAAGGTGTAAATTGCACTCTGAGTTGTGCATCTCTGCAGAAGTCCAAAACCTGGTTTTGTTTAGCGAAATGAGTTGTTTCTGTTGCTCTAGCATGGTTGTCCCTGTTTTTTGCGTTTCCGCGGGTTTTCCAGCGTTTTCTCGGCGTTTTTCCTCGGCAGTTGAAACTGAGTTTTTAGTGAACTGTTCAGCTGAAACGGTGGAAAATGGAGGGATAAGTCACTCTCTATTTTTGTGAATACGTTGAAAACTCAGTTTGATGGAAATCAGTTTGACTGAAAACAACCAAAAAATTTAGTGAAGACAGAGTTCAAAATCCATTGCTAGCATGTTTCATGCAACCGAGAGGTAGGATTAACAATAAATATTTACATAAAGGATGGGAGCGTAGAACGGTCGACGGAAACTTCCAAAAGCAGCCACAAAAGACTGATGTCCATTATACCCTAAGGGTTGGTTTGGTTGCAAGGTGTGTCGGACAATGGGCGTTGATGTATTTCCACCAACGTATGTAACTGGCGAATGAATTGATCTTCAATGTTGCCTCTTCCCTGTCAATGGGTTATGGTTAGAACACCTTTGTGTGGGTCGGGGTTCACATCTGTGACATACCTGCGCTAAGATGACCTTCAGCAGGCAGGCATTGGTAGTGGGAAGCTGCTGCAGGACACTCATGGTGGGTTTACACACACCAATTTATCTGTTCAATCTCTGAACCAATCTCTGGTTGCAGTGAAATCATGGACACATTGTATCATTTGTACACAGCCACAAAATGGAGCAATGTGTCCATGATTTCACTGCAACCAGAGATTGGTTCAGAGATTGAACAGATAAATTGGTGTGTGTAAACCCACCATGAGGATGTGGTGGTGGAGCCAGTGGTAGAAGGTCACTGCTTGCCACCTCACTGCAGGTTATTTTCTGCAGCCAGCTGCCATCTCTCAAGAAAATTAAATACCGTCATGGGGTTGTTTGGTGCAGTGCATGCATCGAACACAATGTTAAATGCATTTCGCCACCGTAAATGAAAGGGTCGTGGAATGTCCCTAAGATACTGCGCAAGACTACGCACATATGCCTCCTCTCCATCATCATTGACGGTCCCAGATGGGTACTGGAGTACTCCAGTCTCTATCTCGCGCCGTGCACTGGTGCTGGGGAGTTCCCTCCTACGCCGTGCTCTTTGGGAGATGCTTAAACGCACATGTCAATCGGGGCTGACATTGCGTAGAGGTTCATCAACCGTGGACTCTTGCACAGCTGATGGTGAAGCGGCTGAATTGGTGGCTTGGCCTGCTGCAGCTGCACCTGGCACATCCATAGCAGCCGATGAAGATGGCCTTGCCGGAGGGTCTTGAGGGCCAGAACCAGCACCCTCATCATCAGCAACTTGCTCAACCACAGACTCAGAATCTGTGGCCCCCTCACCCTCAGTAAGGTTGGAGTCAGTGCCCAAAAGGAAAATAAGCCAATCTCAAAAACAAGCATTCAGAATGCAGACACAGCATACTGTACTTATTAAAATGACTATGTACTTACACACAACCACCGATTATCGGGGCCAGGAAACTCAAAAGTTCATAGTATATGTACGGCCTTTTACCACTTCTCTGATGTGCCGGCCTCTCCCGCCTGTACTGGTCTCTGCAGTTCCTCCACCTGTACATACTATGTGGTATGTCTATCATCACATACAGTGTGCACCGCCACATAATATCTGTCATGCATGACGGTATGATTGCTATGTATGAAACCACACATGATATTACTCAACATGCTTACCTATGAGTACATGCCAAAGCCCTGGGGCACCATGAAAACAATGTAAGCACATTGAGCATCATTATGGCGGAAACACACATGATACTGAGGTGCCGCCAAACAAAATGGCAGACACAAAAAACAACCTCCAGCAATCTGGTTAGTGAGTCTGGAAGGCTACAGCAAAACGTATTGAGGATGAACTTAGCAACACACAGTATAGCACTGAGGCAAACAGAGATGGAGTCATCAGGCAGAAAGCAGATGAAAACACATAGGAGATACAGCCCTCCTGACAAGAACGCCCCACTGCCATAAAAACTGTAAGTTTCTAAAGTCTTTTATTCATCTTCTATAAAGCCCTATTAGGTCAGGCAGGGATGGTTAGGGAGCTAGTTAGGGTCTGTAGGGGCAGGTAGTGATAGTTTAGGGGCCATAGATTAGGTGACAGGTTCCCTTTAAAAGCTGCTGGGGGCAGGACCGCCCTCTTAAGGTACCGTCACACAGGGACATATCGCCGGCGATGTTGCCGGGGATCGCGGGAGCGCGCATCCCTGACAACATCGCCGGGGAGCTGTCACACTGAGCAACTTACCGGCAATGTCGCCGGCTAGTTGCCGCGGCTATCGCTCGCTGGGTCGCCCAGCAACCCAGCAAGCGATAACCCGCAATGTTGTAGATAGGCGGAATCGCCCGTAACATTGCGGGTTGCCGCGTTACACAGGGCGATCAGGCAGAATCGCCTGAGCAACATCGCCAGGTTTCCCAACATTGTTGGGAAACCTGGCGATGTGACTCAGGCGATTCATCGCCTGATTATCGCCCTGTCACACGCGGCAATTCGCCGGCGATGTCGCCGCAACCTGACCACGCCCCTCGGTTGCCGGCAACATCGCCGGCGATATCTCCCCGTGTGACGGTACCTTTACGGACATGCGGCACCGCTGGCGGCAGGGCAGAGCGCGGGTGCGTGCAGCTTTTGGAGCCACCGTCCACACATACCTCTCTGCCAGAGAGGAGCTGCTTCCTCTGAGTGTGCTGGGAGGCGGGGAGCCCAGCCTGCACTCACAGGCCCGACGGCGACAGGAGAGCAGGTGCCCAGGCTGCCTCAGCCTGATCTATTGTATATATTTGTGCTACTCCTCCTGCTGCTGTGCCTGCACTTCACAGCAATGCACGGGCAGCAGCAGGAAGCTCTGTATGTAATGTGATCCAGTCACAATGGGGGTCAGTGTATGGGGAGACTACAGGCAGTGGAGGAGCCTAGGACTGTCCAAAACTACATGGGGCAAGTGCTGGTGCTGCACACTGTGCCCCTCTATCTAGATATTTTGCTTCTATCATCATGTGTGTAATGGTTATATAAATGCATGATGTGAGCAAAATATCCAGATGGAGCAAACACACAGTGCGCAGCAGGGGCCTGGGACACTTGAAATGATGCATCATGCAACTGTATCCAAGATGGAGGGTGAAGTGCACACTTGTGCTGGGGGGCTGGTGTGCTCGACACGATGCATCATTTCAAGTGTCCCAGGCCCATGCAGCACACTGTGTTTGCTCCATCTGGATATTTTGCTCACATTATGCATTTATATATCCATTACATACATGATGAAACAAGCAATATATCTTGAAGGAGGGGCACAGTATGTGAGACCAGCATTTGCCCCGTGTGTTGTTCTGCATGTGTGTGGTGTGTGCAGTCTGTGTTCTTGTGCATACGTGTGCCTGTCTGTGTTCTTGTGCATGTGTGTGCCTGCAGCACAGTGTGTTTGCTCCATCTGAATATTTTGCTCACATCATGCATTTATATATCTACTAGATGGGTGCCCGATGCACAATGCATCGGGATTCTAGCAGAGCGAGTCTCTGACTCGCAATGGCCGCTTCGCGGCCAATGCTTCGCGCTGCTAAGGCGACTCGCCATGCCCGCTGCGCGGGCATAGCGAGTCGCCTTAGAGCTGCTCGCAATGGCCGCTGCGCGGCCAATGCTTCGTTCATATCCACATGACCACGCTGACTCACAGCGAGAGCGGTCTCAAAAGGGGCAAAAAACCCATTCGTGATTATATAATAGATTACATACGTGATGATACAAGCAATATATCTAGAAGGAGGGGCACAGTATGTGGGACCAGCATTTTCCCCATGTGTTATTCTGCATGTGTGTGGTGTGTGCAGTCTGTGTTCTTGTGCATGCGTGTGCCTGAGTTCTTGTGCATGCGTGTGCCTGAGTTCTTGTGCATGCGTGTGCCTGAGTTCTTGTGCATGCGTGTGCCTGAGTTCTTGTGCATGCGTGTGCCTGAGTTCTTGTGCATGCGTGTGCCTGAGTTCTTGTGCATGCGTGTGCCTGAGTTCTTGTGCATGCGTGTGCCTATCTGTGTTCTTGTGCATGCGTGTGCCTGTCTGTGTTCTTGTGCATGCGTGTGCCTGTCTGTGTTCTTGTGCATGCGTGTGCCTGTCTGTGTTCTTGTGCATGCGTGTGCCTGTCTGTGTTCTTGTGCATGTGTGTGCCTGCAGCACAGTGTGTTTGCTCCATCTGAATATTTTGCTCACATCATGCATTTATATATCTATTACATACGTGATGATACAAGCAATATATCTAGAAGGAGGGGCACAGTATGTGGGACCAGCATTTTCCCCATGTGTTATTCTGCATGTGTGTGGTGTGTGCAGTCTGTGTTCTTGTGCATGTATTCCTGTCTGTCTTCTTGTGCATGTATGCCTGTCTGTGTTCTTGTGCATGTATGCCTGTCTGTGTTCTTGTGCATGCATGTATGCCTGTCTGTGTTCTTGTGCATGTATGTGTTTGTGTTCTTGTGCCTGCGTTTGCTCCTTGTCTGCATTCTTGTGCATGTACCTGTCTGCGCTCTTTTGCGTGCTTACGCTTGTTTGCTTTCTTGTGCCTGCGCATGCGTCCTGTCTGCTTTCTTGAGTGTGCCTATTTGCGTTTTTGTGTGTGTGGGCTCCTGCTGTATACAGGGGGCTGTGTGTGGGCTCCTGCTGTATACAGGGGGCTGTGTGTGGGCTCCTGCTGTATACAGGGGGCTGTGTGTGGGCTCCTGCTGTATACAGGGGGCTGTGTGTGGGCTCCTGCTGTATACAGGGGGCTGTGTGTGGGCTCCTGCTGTATACAGGGGGCTGTGTGTGGGCTCCTGCTGTATACAGGGGGCTGTGTGTGGGCTCCTGCTGTATACAGGGGGCTGTGTGTGGGCTCCTGCTGTATACAGGGGGCTGTGTGTGGGCTCCTGCTGTATACAGGGGGCTGTGTGTGGGCTCCTGCTGTATACAGGGGGCTGTGTGTGGGCTCCTGCTGTATACAGGGGGCTGTGTGTGGGCTCCTGCTGTATACAGGGGGCTGTGTGTGGGCTCCTGCTGTATACAGGGGGCTGTGTGTGGGCTCCTGCTGTATATAGGGGGCTGTGTGGGGGGGTCCTGTGCATACTGGAGGCTATTTGTGGGCTCCTGCTGCACACAGGGGGCTATTTGTGGACTCCTACTGGGTGCTATGTGTGAGGTCCTGCTACCTTAATTTCCCACCCCTACTCTGTTATATATAGTTCTATCTATGTTATGTATAGCGTGTCACAGTTTTTTCCTTGTTTTGTTTTCATGGATCTGCACCTGTGTGCTAATCATATGACATATCGCACGTTGAGTATTTGGTCAGTTTTTACCTCAGTATTTGTAAGGCGTCGTGCACACGCTGAGTATTTGGTGAGTTTTTACCTCAGTATCTGTAAGGTCTCGTGCACATGTTGTGTATTTGGTGAGTTTTTACCTCAGTATTTGTAAGGCCTTGTGCACACGCTGAGTATTTGGTGAGTTTTTACCTCAGTATTTGTAAGGCCTCGAGCACACGCTGAGTATTTGGTCCTGACTCCCTCTCCCCGCAGAATATGTCATGATCCTCAAGTGACGAATAAAGGATCTTTACAACCTGGTGAGTGCCGCCCTGCTTTTTCTATTTGAATAGACTGGTTACTTCTTATTTGAGGGCATGCAACACAGTGCACCGAGGAATTCCCCTGATGGTACTGTAGTCACTGAAGAACTCCAGCCACTCCGGTAGTCTCTTTCAATTCAGATATATATAAATATACACACACACACATACACATATATATACATATACACATTATATATATATATATATATATATATATATATATATATATATATATATATATATATATATATATATATATATATATATATATATATAAAAAGAGAAAATGGAACAGCACAATAATATACTCATCCGCGGTGCAAGTCCTGTGTATTAGTGTCCAAACCAATTCAAATAAATCAAGGAAAACAGGCAGCACTCCAGTTCAGGTGAATAAAGGGTCTGTTTTTTATTCAGAGCCCATGTGGCACGACGTTTCGGTGCACTAGGCACTTGAGAAAGGTGCCTAGTGCACCGAAACGTCGTGCCACATGGGCTCTGAATAAAAAACAGACCCTTTATTCACCTGAACTGGAGTGCTGCCTGTTTTCCTTGATTTATATATATATATATATATATATATATATATATATATATATATATAATATGCAGAAATACCGTATATACTCGTGTATAAGCCGACCCGTGTATAAGCCGACCCCCCTACTTTTGCCCCCAAAACCTGGGAAAATCTATTGACTCGCGTATAAGCCGAGGGTGGACCCCAGCACAGGTATACAGCACCCAGCAGTGGTATACAGGCCTCAGCAGTATGATATACAGCAGCCCCCAGTGGTATATACAGCAGCCACAGTGGTATATACAGCAGCCCCAGTGGTATATACAGCAGCCCCTATATACAGCAGCCCCAGTGGTATTGCAGCCCCAGTGGTATTGCAGCCCCTATATACAGCAGCCCCAGTGGTGTATACAGCAGCCCCTATATACAGCAGCCCCAGTGGTATTGCAGCCCCAGTGGTATTGCAGCCCCTATATACAGCAGCCCCAGTGGTATTGCAGCCCCAGTGGTATTGCAGCCCCTATATACAGCAGCCCCAGTGGTATTGCAGCCCCAGTGATGTATACAGCAGCCCCTATATACAGCAGCCCCAGTAGTTATTGCAGCCCCAGTAGTATTGCAGCCCCAGTGGTATTGCAGCACCTATATACAGCAGCCCCAGTGGTATTGCAGCCCAGTGGTGTATACAGCAGCACCTATATACAGCAGCCCCAGTGGTATTGCAGCCCCAGTGGTGTATACAGCAGCCCCTATATACAGCAGCCCCAGTGGTATTGCAGCCCCAGTGGTATTGCAGCCCCTATATACAGCAGCCCCAGTGGTATTGCAGCCCCAGTGGTGTATACAGCAGCCCCTATATACAGCAGCCCCAGTGGTATTGCAGCCCCAGTGGTATTGCAGCCCCTATATACAGCAGCCCCAGTGGTATTGCAGCCCCAGTGGTATTGCAGCCCCTATATACAGCAGCCCCAGTGGTATTGCAGCCCCAGTGATGTATACAGCAGCCCCTATATACAGCAGCCCCAGTGGTATTGCAGCCCCAGTGATGTATACAGCAGCCCCAGTAGTATTGCAGCCCCAGTATTGCAGCCCCTATATACAGCAGCCCCAGTGGTATTGCAGCCCCAGTAATGCAGCCCCTATATACAGCAGCCCCACACAAATGCTGGCACACGTCCCCCCTGTTGTAAGGCCCCCCCTGCTGATTACTTACCATCCCTGGTCTTCAGCAGCACCTCCGCGCCAGTCCTCTCTGCTCCGGTCCTCCGTGGTCCCGTCATCTTGTGCTCCGTTCCCCGGCTGCATCCGGGGTCCCCGCGTGTCGCAGACGCGATGACGTCATCGCGTCTGCGACCCGGCTGGTCACATGATACAGCCGGGGAACGGAGCACAGATGACGGGACCACGGAGGACTGGAGCAGAGAGGACCGGCGCGGAGGTGCTGCTGAAGACCAGGGATGGTAAGTATTCAGCATGGGGGGCCTTACAACAGGGGGGACGTGTGCCAGCATTTATGTGGGGCATTATGTACAGATATGCACTGCTCCCCCTGGCGCTGATTGACAGGGGGATGCAGTGCATATGTAATGAGCGGCCCCACGTGACGGGGCCGCTCAGTATACAGTATCCCCGCCGCCTCTTCCTGCCTCCCCAGCCCGACACAGCCCCCACCCCACTCACCCCGTATATTGACTCGTGTATAAGCCGAGGGGGGGACTTTTCAGCCCAATTTTTGGGCTGAAAAACTCGGCTTATACACGAGTATATACGGTATGTAGTAAATTACACATTATGTATATATGTACGTAAATGTATATATGTATGCAAGTGTAGATAAATATATACACACACACACACATACATGTGTATGCATATATATTTACCCACATATACACATAATGTGTGTGTATATATTAATATATATATTTGTACACATGTGTATTTTTACCTCAGTATCTGTAAGTCCTTGTGCACACGCTGAGTATTTGGTGAGTTTTTACCTCAGTATCTTTAAGGCCTTGTGCACACGCTGAGTATTTGGTGAGTTTTTACCTCAGTATCTGTAAGGCCTTGTGTACACGCTGAGTATTTGGTGAGTTTTTACCTCAGTATCTGTAAGGCCTTGTGTACATGCTGAGTATTTGGTGAGTTTTTACCTCAGTATCTGTAAGGCCTTGTGTACATGCTGAGTATTTGGTGAGTTTTTACCTCAGTATCTGTAAGGCCTTGTGTACACGCTGAGTATTTGGTGAGTTTTTATCTCAGTATCTGTAATGGCCACTTTACACGCAGCTACAGGTAGCAGGTTTTCCACAGGTAACTTACTGGCTGCAGTGAAATCATGGAGACATAGTTCCATTTGTACACAGCAACAAGATAGAACCATGTCTCCATGATTTCACTGCAGCCAGTAAGTTACCTGTGGACAACCTGTTACCTGTAGCTGCGTATAAAGTGGCCATAAGGCCTTGTGCACACGCTGAGTATTTGGTGAGTTTTTACCTCAGGATTTGTAAGGTCTCGTGCACACGCTGAGTATTTGGTGAGTTTTCTTTACCTCAGTATTTAAAAGTATCCTGACCCCTAAAAATTAGCCCCAGTCTCTTAAGACCTGTCCCTGCACCATTCTTAGACTTTTCTAGCCATCCCTTTGTGCTAAAAATGTGTATTAGTAAAGTTCATAAAAGTGACTTTGTTACCTGCACCCACTGCGGCTTTGAAGCTGCCAAAGGCATTGCTTTGTGCTTCTCCCCGCCGCCTGCACGCTAATTATTCACACCCTGATGGACGTGCTAATCAGCAGAGAGCCGCCGCGTCACATTACATGGGCGGTATAGCCGCTATGGCGCTACACATACACATACATATACACACCGTATATACTCGCGTATAAACCGAGTTTTTCAGCCCAAGAATTGGGCTGAAAAGTCCCCCCTCGGCTTATACGCGAGTCACTGTATACAGTATACAGCAGCCCCCCCATATCAGTATACAGGCACCCCCCCTCCCTTGTGCAGCAATCCTGAAAAGGAAAAGATTATCATATTTATCCCTGCCGCTGTCCCCGCGCTCCTCTGGCTTCATCCGTCTTCTTCCGGCTTCCTCTGGTCGACGCAGGCAATGACGTCATTGTCTGCGTGCCAGAGGAGGAAGCCGGAAGACGCTGGATGAAGCCGGAGGAGCGCAATGACGGCGGCGGGACAGCGGCAGGGATAAGTATGATAATGTTTTCCTTTTCAGGATTGCTGCACAAGGGGGGAGCCTGTATACTGATATGGGGGGCTGCTGTATACTACCTCTGGGGCTGGCACTGTATACTACCACTGGGGCTGCCACTGTATACTACCACTGGGGCTGCCGCTGTATACTACCACTGGGGCTGCCGCTGTATACTACCACTGGGGCTGCCGCTGTATACTACCACTGGGGCTGCCGCTGTATACTACCACTGGGGCTGCTGCTGTATACTACCACTGGGGCTGCTGCTGTATACTACCACTGGGGCTGCTGCTGTATACTACCACTGGGGCTGCTGCTGTATACTACCACTGGGGCTGCTGCTGTATACTACCACTGGGGCTGCTGCTGTATACTACCACTGGGGCTGCTGCTGTATACTACCACTGGGGCTGCTGCTGTATACTACCACTGGGGCTGCTGCTGTATACCTGTCCTGGGGTCCATCCTCGGCTTATACACGAGTCAATAGGTTTTCCCAGGTTTTGGGGGCAAAAGTAGTGGGGTCGGCTTACACACGGGTCGGCTTATACACGAGTATATATATATATATATATATATATATATATATATATATATATATATATATATATATATATATATATATAATGTTCATATTCAAATAGAAAAGCAGGGCGGCCCTCACCAGGTTGCAAAGATCCTTTATTTGTCACTTGAACTGGACCTGTGGAAGCAGGCACAGCTCTGTGAAACGGCTGCCGTCGTCTCTGCTCCTGACTCCCTCTCCCCGCAGAATATGTCATGATCCTCAAGTGACGAATAAAGGATCTTTGCAGCCTGGTGAGTGCCGCCCTGCTTTTTCTAATTGAATAGACTGGTTACTTCTTATTTGAGGGCATGTAACACAGTGCACCGAGGAATTCTCCTGATGGTACTGTAGTGACTGAAGAACTCTAGCCCCTCCGGTAGTGAGTGTCTGTCTGTCTGTCTGTCTGTCTGGCTGTCTGTCTAGCTGTCTGTCTAGCTGTCTGTCTAGCTGTCTGTCTAGCTGTCTGTCTAGCTGTCTGTCTAGCTGTCTGTCTAGCTGTCTGTCTAGCTGTCTGTCTAGCTGTCTGTCTAGCTGTCTGTCTAGCTGTCTGTCTAGCTGTCTGTCTAGCTGTCTGTCTAGCTGTCTGTCTAGCTGTCTGTCTAGCTGTCTGTCTAGCTGTCTGTCTAGCTAGCTAGCTAGCTAGCTAGCTAGCTAGCTGTCTGTCTGTCTGTCTGTCTGTCTGTCTGTCTGTCTGTCTGTCTGTCTGTCTGTCTGTCTGTCTGTCTAGCTAGCTAGCTATCTATCTATCTATCTTGCACTGCACTCACAGACAGACAATGTGAACTGGTGCCAGCAGGGATGCTGGGTCTATATATGTAATATGCTTACACAAAGAGAAAATATACCTATACATGTGTAATCACAGATATGTACAAATTTATGCATCCATTTCTATATAGACACATATATATGCCTATATATACATGCAATATATATATGTAAGATGCTTACACAAAGACAAAATATACCGTATCTATATTACATACATACATACATGCATACATACATATATATATATATATATATATATATATATATATATAATATTTATATTTGTATTTTCGGGAGCGAGGGGTGGATGCTCACCTTCCGACGACTCTTCCGATGGTTGCTTAGCGATGCCGCTGTCACAGGGCCGCGTTCTCCCACCGCACTGCGCATGTGCCAGCCGGAAATGACGCTGCCACCAGCAACGCGTCATGAAAGCAAGAAGAGCGGGGTGGTATAATTCAAATCTGCAGCCACGCTCCTGAAACCATGATGCCGCCCATCGGGGTGTAATTAGAGCAGCGAGGAGGGGGTGGGGGAGGGCGGCCCTGAACATACTGCCCCTCTGTCAGGAACGACCCATCGTCACAGATACTGTAAGTTTATAAAGTGATCTGTTCAAGTTCTATGAAGCCCTATTAGGTCAGGCAGGGATGGTTAGGAAAGTAGTTTGAGGTTACAAGGGCAGGTAGTGATAGGTTAGGGGGGCTAGATGAGGTGACAGGTTCCATTTAAGGTTGATCTTTCTCTGTCTGTGTGCTTAATGTCCAACTCCAGCACATGTTTGCAAAAACACAGATGAGAAAGTAGCCTAACAGTGGTATGATCATAATTACTGCAGATGTGATATTGGGGACAATGTACCCCATATGTACAGTTCAAACCAGAAGTTTACATACACTATATAAAGATACATCTGCATGTTTTTCTCACTATGTGACATGAAATCAAAATAAACCTTTCCCATTTTAGGTCTATTAGGATTCCTTTATACCGTAATTATAATTAATATTTGACAAACACCAGAATAATGAGAGAGAGAGAGAGAATGTTTTAAGTCCTTTTTATTACTTTCTGCAAAGCCACAAATTTCCATACATTAAGGGCCCTTTCACATACGCGACATGGTGTCCGCTAACAATTTGAATGGAAAATGAGCTCAAATTGTTAGCGGACACCATGTCGCGTTTGGAGGGTCCCTGTGTATCTCCACATTGGAGCTCCCCCACAAGTGACCCCATTTTGGAAACTAGACCCCCGAAGGAACGTATTGTGAGGTAGCAACCGGGGAACCCGCTTGCAAAACGACAAGAACACGTGTTTTTAAGTTAACCAATGTCTACCCGTTTATTTTCACATATTAATCACATAACCCGGGTAGCATGTTTGA
>JARQOC010000985.1:0-53871 GCA_033576535.1 Allobates femoralis | reverse complement strand
CCCCCCCCCTTGGGGCCGGCGCGCCCCACCTCCACCCCTGGCCCCCTTGGGGCTGGCGCGCCCCACCTCCACCCCCGGCCCTAACCTCCGCCCCCCGGCCCCCTTGGGGCCAGCGCGCCCCACCTTCACCCCCGGCCCCGTCGGGGCCGGCGCGCCCCACCTCCACCCCCGACCCCGTAGGGGCCGGCGCGCCCCACCTCCACCCCCGGCCCCCTCGGGGCCGGCGCACCCCACCTCCACCCCCGGCCCCCTAGGGGCCGGCGCGCCCCACCTCCACCCCCCGCCCCCTCGGGCCGGCGCCCCCCACCTCCACCCAGGCCCCCTTGGGGCAAAAGGAAAAACAAACCTAAAATGAAATGAGAAGCTAAGCAAAGGACTGAGATACTATTATGATAAAAAAACATTATTAATCACAAGAACCACAGGAGAAACGCTGCATGTGTACGATTTGATATTGAATCCACAATTGTTGATACCCTGAAGCACCATCGGGCCGCTGCGCCCCACCATTCCATCCCCTGAACCCTCGGGCCGCTGCGCCATCCCCTCCACCCCCGGCCCCTTGGGGCCCGCGCTCCATCCACCCCCGGCCCCCTTGGGGCCTCGCGCCCCACCTCCACCCCCGGCCTCCTGGGGGTCCGGCGCGCCCCACCTCCACCCCCGGCCTCCTCGGGGTCGGCGCGCCCCACCTCCACCCCCGGCCTCCTCGGGCCGGCGCGCCCCACCTCCACCCCCGACCCCTCGGGGCCGGCGCCCCCACCTCCACCCCCGCCCTCGAGGCCGGCGCCCCACCTCCTACCCCTGGCCCCCCGGGGCCGGCGCGCCCCACCCACCCCCGGCCCCCTCGGGGCCGGCGCGCCCACACCCCACCCCCGCCCCCTCAGGGCCAGCGCGCTCACCTCCCACCCCCGGCCCCCTCGGGCCGCGCGCTCCCCACCCCACCCCCGGGGCCCCCCTCGGGCCGGCGCGCCCCACCTCCACCCCCGGCCCCCTTGGGGCAAAAGGAAAACAAACCTAAAATGAACTATGAGAAGCTAAGCAGAGGACTGAGATACTATTATGATAAAAATATTATTCACAAGACCTCAGGAAAACGCTATGTGCCGGCGCGCCACACCTCCACCCCCGGCCCCCTTGGGGCCGGCGCGACCCACCTCCACCCTCCGGCCCCCTTGGGCCGGCCGCGCCCGACCTCCGCCCCCGACCCCTTGGGCCGGTGCGCCACACCTCCACCCCCGGCCCCCTTGGGGCCGGCGCGCCCCACCTCCACCCCCGGCCCCCTTGGGGCCGGCGCGCCCCACCTCCACCCCCGCCCCAACCTCTACCCCCGGCCCCCTTGGGGCCGGCGCGCCCCACCTCCACCCCCGGCCCCCTTGAGGCTGGCGCGCCCCACCTCCACTCCACCCCCGACCCCTTAGGGCCAGCGCGCCCCACCTCCACCCAAGGCCCCCTTGGGGTCGGCGAGCCCCACCTCCACCCCTGGCCCTTTTGGGGGCCGGCGCGCCCCACCTCCACCCCCAGCCCCCTTGGGGCTGGCGCGCCACACCTCCACCCCCGGACCCCTTGGGGCCGGCACGCCCCACCTCCCCCCGGCCCCCTTGGCGCCGGCGCGCCCCACCTCCACCCCTGGCCCCTTGGGGCCGGTGCGCCCCACCTCCACCCCCAGCCCCCTAGGGCCGGCGCGCTCCACCTCCACCCCCGGCCCCCTTGGGCCGGCGCGCTTCACCTCCACCCCCGGCCCCCTAGGGGCCGGTGCTCCTTACTTCCACCCCTTTGGGCCGATGCGCACCACCTCCACCCCCGGCCCCCTCGGGGCCAGCGTGCCCCACCTCCACCCCCGGCCCCCTAGGGCCGGCGCGCCCAACCTCCACCCCCGGCTCCCTCGGTGCCGGCACGCCCTACCTCCACCCCCGGCCCCCTCGGGGCCGGCGCGCCCCACCTCCACCCCCGGCCCCCTCGGTGCCGGCGCATCCGACCTCCACCCCCGGCCCCCTCGGGGCCGGCGCACCCCACCTCCACCCCCGGCCCCTCGGGCCGCGCACCACACCTCCACCCCCGGCCCCCTCGGGGCCGGAGAGCCCCACTTCCACCCCGCCCCCTTGGGGCCGGCGCGCCCTACCTCCACCCTGACCCCCTAGGGGCCGGCGTGCCCCACCTCCACCCCCGGCCCCCTTGGGGCCGGCGCGCCCCACTCCACCCCCGGCCCCCTCGGGGCCGGTGCGCCCCACCTCCACCCCTGGCCCCCTTGGGGCAAAAGGAAAAACAAACCTAAATGAACTATGAGAAGCTAAGCAGAGGACAGAGATACTATTATGATAAAAACATTATCACAAGACCTCAGGAAAACGCTATGTGTACAGATTTGTATGTGAACTCCACAATTTGTTGGAGTACACAGCGGAGGAACTGCATGCCAGCTGTGGTTCAGCCCGACACCAATGAATGAATCCATCAAGATGCTACACCCTAAAAACTCGGGCCGCTGCGCCCCACCTCCACCCCCGGCCCCCTTGGGCCCGCTGCGCCCCATTTCCACCCCCGCCCCCTTGGGGCCGGCGCACCCACCTCCACCCTCGGCTCCCTCGGGCCGCGCGCCCCACCTCCACCCCCGGTCCCCACAGGGCCGGTGTGCCCCACCTCCACTCCCGGCCCCCTCGTGCCGGCGTACAACACCTCCACCCCCGGCCCCCTAGGTGCCGCGCGCCCCACCTCCACCCCGGCCCCTGGGGGCCGGCGCGCCCCCCCTCCACCCCCGGCCCTCTCGGGGCCGGCGCCCCCACCCCACCCCCAGCCCCTCGGGGCCGGCGCGCCCCACCTCCACCCTCGCCCCCTCGGGGCCACGCGCCCCACCTCCACCCCCGGCCCCTCGGGCCGGCGCGCCCCACCTCCACCCCCGGCCTTCTCTGGGCCGGCGCGCCCCACCTCCACCCCTGGCCCCTCAGGGCCGGCGCGCCCCACCTCCACCCCCCGGCCCCCTGGGGCCGGCGCACCCCACTTCCACCCCGGGCCCCCTTGGGGCCGGCACGCCCCACCTCCACCCCCCGGCCCCCTTGGGGCCGGCGCACCCCACCTCCACCCCCGGCCCCCTCGGGGCCGGCGCTCTCCACCTCCACCCCGGCCCCCTCGGGGCCGGGCGCCCCACCTCCACCCCTGGCCCCCTTGGGGCAAAAGGAAATATAAACCTAAAATGAACTATGAGAAGCTAAGCAAGGACTGAGATACTATTATGATAAAAACATTATTCACAAGACCTCAGGAAAACGCTATGTGTACAGATTTGTATGTGAACTCCACAATTTGTTGGAGTACACAGCGGAGACTGCATGCCATGCTGTGCGTTCAGCCCGACACCAATGAATGAATCCATCAAGATGCTAACACCCTGAAGCACTCGGGCAGTTGTGCCCAACCTCCACCCCCGGCCCCCTTGGGGCCGGCGCGCCCCACTTCCGCCCCCGGCCCCCTTGGGGCCGGCGCGCCCTACCTCCACCCCTGGCCCCCCTTGGGCGGCGCGCCCCACCTCCGCCCCCGGCCCCTTGGGCCGGCGCGCCCGACCCTCCGCCCCCGGCCCCCTTGGGGCCGGCGCGCCCCACCTCCACCCCCGGCCCCAACCTCCACCCCCGGACCCCTTGGGCCGGCGCGCCCCACCTCCACCCCCGCCCCCTTGAGGCTGGCGCGCCCCACCTCCACTCCACCCCCCACCCCCTTGGGGCCGGGCGCCCCACCTCCACCCAAGGCCCCCTTGGGGTTGGTGAGCCCACCTCCACCCCCGCCCTCTTGGGGCCGGCACGCCCCACCTCCCCCCCCGGCCTCCTTGGCGCCGGCGCGCCCACCTCCACCCCTGACCCCTCGGGGCCGGCGCACCCCACCCCCACCCCCGGCCTTCCCGAGGCCGGAGCGCCCCACCTCTACCCCTGGGCCCCCCGGGGCCGGCGCACCCTGCACCCACCCCCGGCCCCCTCGGGGCCGGCGCGCCACACCTCCACCCCCGGCCCCCTCAGGGCCAGCGCGCTTTACCTCACCCCCGGCCCCCTCGGGGCCGGCGCGCCCCACCTCCACCCCCGGCCCCCTCGGGGCCGGCGCGCCCCACCTCCACCCCCGGCCCCCCTTGGGGCAAAAGGAAAAACACAACCTAAAATGAACTATGAGAAGCTAAGCAGAGGACTGAGATACTATTATGATAAAAAATTATTCACAAGACCTCAGGAAAACGCTATGTGCCGGCGCGCCACAACCTCCACCCCCGGCCCCCTTGGGGCCGGAGCGCCCCACCCTCCGCCCCCGACCCCCTTGGGGCCGGCGCGACCCACCTCCACCCCCGGCCCCCTTGGGGCCGGCGCGCCCGACCTCCGCCCCCGGCCCCCTTGAGGCTGGCGCGCCCCACCTCCACCCCCGGCCCCCTTGAGGCTGGCGCGCCCCACCTCCACTCCACCCCCCGACCCCCTTAGGGCCAGCGCGCCCCACCTCCACCCAAGGCCCCCTTGGGGTCGGCGAGCCCCACCTCACCCCCTGGCCCTCTTGGGGCCGGCGCGCCCCACCTCCACCCCCAGCCCCCTTGGGGCTGGCGCGCCACACCTCCACCCCCGGACCCCTTGGGGCCGGCACGCCCCACCTCCCCCCGGCCCCCTTGGCGCCGGCGCGCCCCACCTCCACCCCTGGCCCCCTTGGGGCCGGTGCGCCCCACCTCCCACCCCAGCCCCCTAGGGGCCGGCGCGCTCCACCTCCCACCCCGGCCCCCTTGGGCCGGCGCGCTTCACCTCCACCCCCGGCCCCCTAGGGGCCGGTGCTCCTTACTTCCACCCCTTTGGGCCGTGCGCACCACCTCCACCCCCGGCCCCCTCGGGGCCAGCGTGCCCCACCTCCACCCCCGGCCCCTAGGGGCCGGCGCGCCCAACCTCCACCCCCGGCTCCCTCGGTGCCGGCACGCCTACCTCCACCCCCGGCCCCCTCGGGGCCGGCGCGCCCCACCTCCACCCCCGGCCCCCTCGGTGCCGGCGCATCCGACCTCCACCCCCGGCCCCCTCGGGGCCGGCGCACCCCACCTCCACCCCCGGCCCCCTCGGGCCGGCGCACACACCTCCACCCCCGGCCCCCTCGGGGCCGGAGAGCCCCACTTCCACCTCCGGCCCCCTTGGGGCCGGCGCGCCCTACCTCCACCCCTGACCCCCTAGGGGCCGGCGTGCCCCACCTCCACCCCGGCCCCCTTGGGGCCGGCGCGCCCCACCTCCACCCCCGGCCCCCTCGGGGCCGGCGCGCCCACCTCCACCCCCGGCCCCCTTGGGGCAAAAGGAAAAACAAACCTAAAATGAACTATGAGAAGCTAAGCAGAGGACAGAGATACTATTATGATAAAAACATTATTCACAAGACCTCAGGAAAACGCTATGTGTACAGATTTGTACTGGTGAACCTCCACCAATTTGGTCGGGACCCCCTCAGCGGGGGACGCATGCCCCTGCCCTTAGTGCGTCAGCCCCACTCCATTGAGGTGGACCCCATCCAAACTCACCCCTCGAAGCCCCCTTGGGCCGCTGCGCCCCACCTCCACCCAACGGCCCCCTTGGTCGCGGCCACCCCACCTGCCCTCTTGGCCGCCCCCATTCCTCCACCCCCAGCCCCCTTGGGGCGGCGCACCCACCTCCACCCCTGACCCCTGGGCCGCACCCCCTCCCCCGGCCCCTGGCCCGGCGCGCCCCACCTCCACCCCTGCCCCCTTGGGCGGTGCCCCACCCACCCCACCCTAGGGGCCGGCGCGCCCCACCTCCACCCCCGGCCCCCTTGGGCCGGCGCTACCACACCCCCCCCCCAGGCCGGCCCCCCCCCTATGGGCCGGCGCGCCCACCTCCACCCCCGGCCCCCTGGGGCCGGCGCGCCCCACCTCCACCCCCGGCCCCTCAGGGGCCGGCGCCCCACCTCCACCCCCAGCCCCCTCGGTGGCCGGCCGCCCCACCTCCACCCTCGGCCCCCTCGGGGCCGGCGCGCCCCACCTCCACCCCCGGCCCCCTCGGGGCCGGCGCGCACCACCTCCACCCCCGGCCTCCTCTGGGCCGGCGCACCCCACCTCCACCCCCGGCCCCTCGGGCCGGCGCACCCACCTCCACCCCCGGCCCCCTAGGGGCCGGCGCAGCCCCACTTCCACCTCCGGCCCCCTTGGGGCCGGCGCGCCCCTACCTCCACCCCGACCCCCTTGGGGCCGGCGGCCCCACCTCCACCCCCGGCCCCCTTGGGGCCGGGCGCTCCCACCTCCACCCCCGGCCCCCTCGGGGCCGGTGCGCCCCACCTCCACCCCTGGCCCC
Organism: Allobates femoralis; assembly: GCA_033576535.1. Classification (NCBI taxonomy): domain Eukaryota; kingdom Metazoa; phylum Chordata; class Amphibia; order Anura; family Aromobatidae; genus Allobates; species Allobates femoralis. The sequence continues at coordinate 47,575 of JARQOC010000985.1, read as the reverse complement.
CTTGGGGCAAAAGGAAAACAAACCTAAAATGAACTATGAGAAGCTAAGCAGAGGACTGAGATACTATTATGATAAAAACATTATTCACAAGACCTCAGGAAAACGCTATGTGTACAGATTTGTATGTGAACTCCACAATTTGTTGGAGTACACAGCGGAGGAACTGCATGCCATGCTGTGCGTTCAGCCCGACACCAATGAATGAATCCATCAAGATGCTACACCCTAAAAGACTCGGGCCGCTGCGCCCCACCCCACCCCCGGCCCCTTGGGCCCGCTGCGCCCCATTCCACCCCCGCCCCCTTGGGCCGGGCACCCCACCTCCACCCTCGGCTCCCTCGGGGCCGGCGCGCCCCACCTCCACCCCCGTCCCCGGGCCGGTGTGCCCCACCTCCACTCCCGGCCCCCTCGTGCCGGGTACAACACCTCCACCCCCGGCCCCCTAGGTGCCGGCGCGCCCCACCTCCACCCCCGCCCCCTGGGGCCGCGCGCCCCACCTCCACCCCCGGCCCCTCTCGGGCCGGCGCCCCCCACCTCCACCCCCAGCCCCCTGGGGCCGGCGCGCCCCACCTCCACCCTCGCCCCCTCGGGGCCAGCGCGCCCCACCTCCACCCCCGGCCCCCTCGGGCCGGCGCGCCCCACCTCCACCCCCGGCCTTCTCTGGGCCGGCGCGCCCCACCTCCACCCCTGCCCTCAGGGCCGGCGCGCCCCACCTCCACCCCCGGCCCCCTAGGGGCCGGCGCACCCCACTTCCACCCCGGCCCCTTGGGGCCGGCCGCCCCACCTCCACCCCCGGCCCCCTTGGGCCGCGCACCCCACCTCCACCCCGGCCCCCTCGGGCCGGCGCTCCCACCTCCACCCCCGGCCCCCTCGGGCCGGCGCGCCCCACCTCCACCCCTGCCCCTTGGGGCAAAAGGAAAATAAACCTAAAATGAACTATGAGAAGCTAAGCAGAGACTGAGATACTATTAGATAAAAACATTATTCACAAGACCTCAGGAAAACGCTAGTTACAGATTGTATGTGAACTCCACAATTTGTTGGAGTACACAGCGAGGAACTGCATGCCATGCTGTGCGTTCAGCCCCGACACCAATGAATGAATCCATCAAGATGCTACACCCTGAGCACTCGGGCAGTGTGCCCAACCTCCACCCCCGGCCCCCTTGGGGCCGGCCGCCCCACTCCGCCCCCGCCCCCTTGGGCCGGCGCGCCCTACCTCCCCCCTGGCCCCCTTGGGGCCGCGCGCCCCACCTCCCCCCGGCCCCTTGGGGCCGGCGCGCCCACCTCCCCCCCGGCCCCTTGGGGCCGGCGCGCCCCACCCCACCCGCCCACCTCCACCCCCGGCCCCTTGGGGCCGGCGCGCCCCACCTCCACCCCCGCCCCCTTGGGCGGCGCGCCCCACCTCCACTCCACCCCCGACCCCCTTGGGGCCGGCGCGCCCCACCTCCACCCCAGGCCCCTTGGGGCCGGCGCCCCACTCCACCCCCGCCCCTTGGGCCGGCACGCCCCACTCCCCCCCGGCCCCTTGGCGCCGGCGCCCCACACCTCCACCCCTGACCCCTCGGGGCCGGCGCACCCCCCCCCAGCCAGCCGGGCGCCCCCTACCCTGGCCCCGGGGCCGCCCCACCACCCGCCCTCGGGCCGCGCCACACCCACCCCCCGGCCCCCGGCCGGCCGCACCCACCCCCGGCCCCCTCGGGGCCGGCGCGCCCCACCTACCAGCCCCCCCGGCCCCCTCGGGGCCGGCGCGCCCCACCTCCACCCCCGGCCCCCTGGCCGGCGCCCCACATCACCCGGCACCCTTGGGAAAACAAACTAAAATGCAACCTAAATGAACTATGAAGCTAAGCAGAGGACTGAGATACTATTATGATAAAAATATTATTCACAAGACCTCAGGAAAACGCTATGTGCCGGCGCGCCACACCTCCACCCCCCGGCCCCCTTGGGGCCGGAGCGCCCCACCTCCGCCCCCGACCCCCTTGGGGCCGGCGCGACCCACCTCCACCCCCGGCCCCCTTGGGGCCGGCGCGCCCGACCTCCGCCCCCGGCCCCCTTGAGGCTGGCGCGCCCCACCTCCACCCCCGGCCCCCTTGAGGCTGGCGCGCCCCACCTCCACTCCACCCCCGACCCCCTTAGGGCCAGCGCGCCCCACCTCCACCCAAGGCCCCCTTGGGGTCGGCGAGCCCCACCTCCACCCCTGGCCCTCTTGGGGCCGGCGCGCCCCACCTCCACCCCCAGCCCCCTTGGGGCTGGCGCGCCACACCTCCACCCCCGGACCCCTTGGGGCCGGCACGCCCCACCTCCCCCCCGGCCCCCTTGGCGCCGGCGCGCCCCACCTCCACCCCTGGCCCCCTTGGGGCCGGTGCGCCCCACCTCCACCCCCAGCCCCCTAGGGGCCGGCGCGCTCCACCTCCACCCCCGGCCCCCTTGGGCCGGCGCGCTTCACCTCCACCCCCGGCCCCCTAGGGGCCGGTGCTCCTTACTTCCACCCCTTTGGGCCGATGCGCACCACCTCCACCCCCGGCCCCCTCGGGGCCAGCGTGCCCCACCTCCACCCCCGGCCCCCTAGGGGCCGGCGCGCCCAACCTCCACCCCCGGCTCCCTCGGTGCCGGCACGCCCTACCTCCACCCCCGGCCCCCTCGGGGACGGCGCGCCCCACCTCCACCCCCGGCCCCCTCGGTGCCGGCGCATCCGACCTCCACCCCCGGCCCCCTCGGGGCCGGCGCACCCCACCTCCACCCCCGGCCCCCTCGGGCCGGCGCACCACACCTCCACCCCCGGCCCCCTCGGGGCCGGAGAGCCCCACTTCCACCTCCGGCCCCCTTGGGGCCGGCGCGCCCTACCTCCACCCCTGACCCCCTAGGGGCCGGCATGCCCCACCTCCACACCCGGCACCCTCGGGGCCGGCGTGCCCCACCTCCACCTCTGGCCCCCTCGGGGCCGGCGCGCCGCACCTCCACCCCCGGCCCCCTTGGGGCCGGCGAGCCCCACCTCCACCCCCGGCCCCCTCGGGGCCGGTGCGCCCCACCTCCACCCCTGGCCCCCTTGGGGCAAAAGGAAAAACAAACCTAAAATGAACTATGAGAAGCTAAGCAGAGGACTGAGATACTATTATGATAAAAACATTATTCACAAGACCTCAGGAAAACGCTATGTGTACAGATTTGTATGTGAACTCCACAATTTGTTGGAGTACACAGCGGAGGAACTGCATGCCATGCTGTGCGTTCAGCCCGACACCAATGAATGAATCCATCAAGATGCTACACCCTGAAAGACTCGGACCGCTGCGCCCCACCTCCACCCCCGGCCCCCTTGGGCCCGCTGCGCCCCATTTCCACCCCCGCGCCCCCTTGGGGCCGGCGCACCCCACCTCCACCCTCGGCTCCCTCGGGGCCGGCGCCCCACCTCCACCCCCGGTCCCCACAGGGCCGGTGTGCCCCACCTCCACTCCCGGCCCCCTCGGTGCCGGCGTACAACACCTCCACCCCCGGCCCCCTAGGGGCCGGCGCGCCCCACCTCCACCCCCGGCCCCCTCGGGGCCGGCGCGCCCCACCTCCACCCCCGGCCCCCTCGGGGCCGGCGCCCCCCACCTCCACCCCCAGCCCCCTCGGGGCCGGCGCACCCCACCTCCACCCTCGGCTCCCTCGGGGCCGGCGCGCCCCACCTCCACCCCCGGTCCCCACAGGGCCGGTGTGCCCCACCTCCACTCCCGGCCCCCTCGGTGCCGGCGTACAACACCTCCACCCCCGGCCCCCTAGGGGCCGGCGCGCCCCACCTCCACCCCCGGCCCCCTCGGGGCCGGCGCGCCCCACCTCCACCCCCGGCCCCCTCGGGGCCGGCGCCCCCCACCTCCACCCCCAGCCCCCTCGGGGCCGGCGCGCCCCACCTCCACCCTCGGCCCCCTCGGGGCCAGCGCGCCCCACCTCCACCCCCGGCCCCCTCGGGGCCGGCGCGCCCCACCTCCACCCCCGGCCTTCTCTGGGCCGGCGCGCCCCACCTCCACCCCTGGCCCCTCAGGGCCGGCGCGCCCCCACCTCCACCCCCGGCCCCCTAGGGGCCGGCGCACCCCACTTCCACCCCGGGCCCCCTTGGGGCCGGCGTGCCCCACCTCCACCTCTGGCCCCCTCGGGGCCGGCGCGCCGCACCTCCACCCCCGGCCCCCTTGGGGCCGGCGCGCCCCACCTCCACCCCCGGCCCCCTCGGGGCCGGTGCGCCCCACCTCCACCCCTGGCCCCCTTGGGGCAAAAGGAAAAACAAACCTAAAATGAACTATGAGAAGCTAAGCAGAGGACTGAGATACTATTATGATAAAAAACATTATTCACAAGACCTCAGGAAAACGCTATGTGTACAGATTTGTATGTGAACTCCACAATTTGTTGGAGTACACAGCGGAGGAACTGCATTGCCATGCTGTGCGTTCAGCCCGACACCAATGAATGAATCCATCAAGATGCTACACCCTGAAAGACTCGGGCCGCTGCGCCCCACCTCCACCCCCGGCCCCCTTGGGCCCGCTGCGCCCCATTTCCACCCCCGGCCCCCTTGGGGCCGGCGCACCCCACCTCCACCCTCGGCTCCCTCGGGGCCGGCGCGCCCCACCTCCACCCCCGGTCCCCACAGGGCCGGTGTGCCCCACCTCCACTCCCGGCCCCCTCGGTGCCGGCGTACAACACCTCCACCCCCGGCCCCCTAGGGGCCGGCGCGCCCCACCTCCACCCCCGGCCCCCTCGGGGCCGGCGCGCCCCACCTCCACCCCCGGCCCCCTCGGGGCCGGCGCGCCCCACCTCCACCCCCGGCCTTCTCTGGGCCGGCGCGCCCCACCTCCACCCCTGGCCCCTCAGGGCCGGCGCGCCCCACCTCCACCCCCGGCCCCCTAGGGGCCGGCGCACCCCACTTCCACCCCGGGCCCCCTTGGGGCCGGCACGCCCCACCTCCACCCCCGGCCCCCTTGGGGCCGGCGCACCCCACCTCCACCCCCGGCCCCCTCGGGGCCGGCGCTCTCCACCTCCACCCCGGCCCCCTCGGGGCCGGCGCGCCCCACCTCCACCCCTGGCCCCCTTGGGGCAAAAGGAAATATAAACCTAAAATGAACTATGAGAAGCTAAGCAGAGGACTGAGATACTATTATGATAAAAACATTATTCACAAGACCTCAGGAAAACGCTATGTGTACAGATTTGTATGTGAACTCCACAATTTGTTGGAGTACACAGCGGAGGAACTGCATGCCATGCTGTGCGTTCAGCCCGACACCAATGAATGAATCCATCAAGATGCTACACCCTGAAGCACTCGGGCAGTTGCGCCCAACCTCCACCCCCGGCCCCCTTGGGGCCGGCGCGCCCCACTTCCGCCCCCGGCCCCCTTGGGGCCGGCGCGCCCTACCTCCACCCCTGGCCCCCTTGGGGTCGGCGCGCCCACCTCCGCCCCCGGCCCCCTTGGGGCCGGCGCGCCCAACCTCCGCCCCCGGCCCCCTTGGGGCCGGCGCGCCCCACCTCCACCCCCGGCCCCATCCTCCACCCCCGGACCCCTTGAGGCCGGCGCGCCCCACCTCCACCCCCGCCCCCTTGAGGCTGGCGCGCCCCACCTCCACTCCACCCCCGACCCCCTTGGGGCCGGCGCGCCCCACCTCCACCCAAGGCCCCCTTGGGCCCGATGAGCCCCACCTCCACCCCCGCCCTCTTGGGGCCGGCACGCCCACCTCCCCCCCCGGCCTCCTTGGCGCCGGCGCGCCCCACCTCCACCCCCGGCCCCCTTGGGGCCGGCGTGCCCCCACTCCACCCCCGGCCCCCTCGGGGCCGGCACTCCCCACCTCCACCCCCGGCCCCCTCGGGGCCGACGCTCCCCGCCTCCACCCCTGGCCCCCTTGGGGCAAAAGGAAATACAAACCTAAAATGAACTATGAGAAGCTAAGCAGAGGACTGAGATACTATTATGATAAAAACATTATTCACAAGACCTCAGGAAAACGCTATGTGTACAGATTTGTATGTGAACTCCACAATTTGTTGGAGTACACAGCGGAGGAACTGCATGCCATGCTGTGCGTTCAGCCCGACACCAATGAATGAATCCATCAAGATGCTACACCCTGAAGCACTCGGGCAGCTGCGCCCCACCTCCACCCCCAGACCCCTTGGGCCGGCGCGCCCCCTCCTCCACCCCCGGACCCCTTGGGGCCGGCACGCCCCACCTCAACCCCCGGCTCCCTTGCGGCCGGTGCGCCCCACCTCCACCCCCGGCCCCTTGGGGCCGGCGCACCCCATCTCCGCCCCCGGCCCCCTTGGGGTCGGCGCTCCCCACCTCCGCCCCCCGGCCCCCTTGGGGCCGGCGCGCCCCACCTCCGCCCCCGGCCCCCTTGGGGCCGGCGCGCCTGACCTCCGCCCCCGGCCCCCTTGGGGATGGCGCGCCCCACCTCCACCTCCGGCCCCCTTGGGGCCGACGCGCCCCACCTCCACCCCCGGCCCCAACCTCCACCCCCGGCCCCCTTGGGGCCGGCGCGCCCCACCTCCACCTCCAGCCCCCTTGGGGCTGGCGCGCCACACATCCACCCCCGGCCCCTTGGGGCCGGCACGCCCCAGCTCCCCCCCAGCCCCCTTGGGGCCGGCGCGCCCCACCTCCACCCCCAGCCCCCTTGGGGCCGGCGCGCCCCTCCTCCACCCCCGGACCCCTTTGGGCCGGCGCGTCCCACCTCCACCCCCGGCCCCCTCGGGGCCGGCGCGCCCTATCTCCACCCCCGGCCCCCTCGGGGCCGGCACGCGCCACCTCCACCCCCGGCCCCTTGGGGCCGGCGCTCCCCACCTCCACCCACGGCCCCCTCGGGGCCGGCGCTCCCACCCACCTCCACCCCGGCCCCCTCGGGGCCGGCGCGCCCCACCTCCACCCCTGGCCCCCTTGGGGCAAAAGGAAATACAAACCTAAAATGAACTATGAGAAGCTAAGCAGAGGACTGAGATACTTTTATGATAAAAACATTATTCACAAGACCTCAGGAAAACGCTATGTGTACAGATTTGTATGTGAACTCCACAATTTGTTGGAGTACACAGCGGAGGAACTGCATGCCATGCTGTGCGTTCAGCCCGACACCAATGAATGAATCCATCAAGATGCTACACCCTGAAGCACTCGGGCAGCTGCGCCCCACCTCCACCCCCGGGCCCCCTCGGGGCCGGCGCTCCCCACCTCCACCCCCGGCCCCCTTGGGGCCAGCGCGCCCCACCTCCGCCCCTGGCCCCCTTGGGGCCGGCGCGCCTCACCTCCACCCCGGCCCCCCTTGGGGCCGGCGTCCCCCGCCTCCACCCCCGGCCCCCTTGGGGCCGGCGCGCCCCACCTCCACCCCCGGCCCAAACCTCCACCCCCGGCCCCCTTGGGTCCGGCACGCCCCACCTCCACCCCCGGCCCCCTTGAGGCCGGCGCACCCCACCTCCACTCCACCCCCGACCACCTTGGGGCCGGCGCGCTCCACCTCCACCCAAGGCCCCCTTGGGGCCGGCGAGCCCCACCTCCACCCCCGGCCCCCTTGGGGCCGGCGCGCCCCACCTCCACCCCCGGCCCCCTTGAGGCCGGCGCGCCCCACCTCCACCCCCCGCCCCCTTAAGGCCGGCGCACCCCACCTCCACCCCCGCCCCCCTTGAGGCCGGCGCGCCCCACCTCCACCCCCCCGCCCCCTTAAGGCCGGCGCGCCCCTCCTCCACCCCCGGACCCCTTGGGGCCGGCGCGCCACACCTCCACCCCCAGCCCCCTTGGGGCCGGCGCGCCCCACCTCCGCCCCCGGCCCCCTTGGGGCCGGCGCGACCCACCTCCACCCCCGGCCCCCTTGGGGCCGGCGAGCCCGACCTCCGCCCCCGGACCCCCTTGGAGCCGGCGCGCCTGACCTCCGCCCCCCGGCCCCCTTGGGGCCGGTGCACCACAACCTCCACCCCCGGCCCCCTTGGGGCCGGCGCGCCCCACCTCCACCCCCGGCCCCAACCTCTACCCCCGGCCCCCTTGGGTCGCGCGCCCACCTCCACACCCCGCCCCTTGGGGCTGCGCGACCCACCTCCACTCCAACCCCGCGACCCCTGTGGCCAGCGCGCCCCACTCCAACCCAAGGCCCCCTTGGGTCGGCGAGCCCCCACCTCCACCCCTGGCCCTCTTGGGGCCGGCGCGCCCCACCTCCACCCCCAGCCCCCTTGGGGCTGGCGCGCCCACACCTCCACCCCCGGACCCCTTGGGGCCGGCACGCCCCACCTCCCCCCCGGCCCCCTTGGCGCCGGCGCCCCCACCTCCACCCCCGGCCCCTTGGGGTCGGCGCACCCCACCTTCCCACCCCTGGCCCCCTTGGGCCGGTGCGCCCCAAATCCACCCCCAGCCCCCTAGGGGCCGGCGCGCTCCATCTCCACCCCCGGCCCACTAGGGGCCGGCGCGCCCAACCTCCACCCCCGGCCCCTCGGTGCCGGCACGCCCTACCTCCACCCCCGGCCCCCTCGGGGCCGGCGCGCCCCACCTCCACCCCCGGCCCCCTCGGTGCCGGCGCATCCGACCTCCACCCCCGGCCCCCTCGGGCCGGCGCACCCCACCTCCACCCCCGCGCCCCCTCTGGGGCCGGCGCACCACACCTCCACCCCCGCCCCCTCGGGGCCGGAGAGCCCCACTTCCACCTCCGGCCCCCTTGGGGCCGGCGCGCCCTACCTCCACCCCCGACCCCCTAGGGGCCGGCGTGCCCCACCTCCACCCCGGCCCCCTTGGGGCCGGACGCGCCCCACCTCCACCCCCGGCCCCCTCGGGGCCGGTGCGCCCCACTCCACCCCCTGGCCCCCTTGGGGCAAAAGGAAAAACAAACCTAAAATGAACTATGAGAAGCTAAGCAAGGACTGAGATACATTATGATAAAAACATATTTACAAGACCTCAGGAAAACGCTATGTGTACAGATTTGTATGTGAACTCCACAATTTGTTGGAGTACACAGCGGAGGCACTGCATGCCATGCTGTGCGTTCAGCCCGACACCAATGAATGAATCCATCAAGATGCTAAACACCTGAAAGACTCGGGCCGCTGCGCCCCACCTCCACCCCCGGCCCCCTTGGGGCCGCTGCGCCACATTTCCACCCCCGGCCCCCTTGGGGCCGGCGCACCCCACCTCCACCCTCGGCTCCCTCGGGGCCGGCGCGCCCCACCTCCCACCCCCGGGCCCCCTCAGGGCCGGTGTGCCCCACCTCCACCCCCCGGCCCCCCTCGGGGCCGGCGTACACACCCATCCACCCCCGGCCCCCTAGGGGCCGGCGCCCCACCCACCCTCCCCCCCCCGCCCCCCTCGGGGCCGGCGCGCCCCACCTCCACCTCCGGCCCCTCAGGGCCGGCGCGCCCCACCCTCCACCCCCGGCCCCCTAGGGGCCGGCGCACCCCACTTCCACCCCGGGCCCCCTTGGGCCGGCAGCCCCCACCTACGCCCCCCGTCCCCCTCGGGGCCGGCGCTCTCCACCTCCACCCCCGGCCCCCTCGGGGCCGGCGCGCCCCACTTCCACCCCTGGCCCCCCTCTGGGGCAAAAGGAAATATAAACCTAAAATGAACTATGAGAAGCTAAGCAGAGGACTGAGATACTATTATGATAAAAACATTATTCACAAGACCTCAGGAAAACGCTATGTGTACAGATTTGTATGTGAACTCCACAATTTGTTGGAGTACACAGCGGAGGAACTGCATGCCATGCTGTGCGTTCAGCCCGACACCAATGAATGAATCCATCAAGATGCTACACCCTGAAGCACTCGGCAGTTGCGCCCAACCTCACCCTCGGCCCCCTTGGGCCGACGCGCCCCACCTCCGCCTCCCCCCCTTGGGGCCGGTGCGCCCTACCTCCACCCCTGGCCCCCTTGGGTCCGCGCCCCACCTCCGCCCCCGGCCCCCTTGGGGCCGGCGCGCCCCGACCTCCGCCCCCGGCCCCTTGGGGCCGGCGCGCCCCACCTCCACCCCCGGCCCAACCTCCACCCCGCCCCCTTGGGCCGGCGCGCCCCACCTCCACCCCCGCCCCCTTGAGGCTGGCGCGCCTCACCTCCACTCCACCCCCGACCCCCTTGGGGCCGGCGCGCCCCACCTCCACCCAAGGCCCCCTTGGGGCCGGGAGCCCCACCTCCACCCCCGCCCTCTTGGGCCGGCACGCCCCACCTCCCCCCCCCGGCCTCCTTGGCGCCGGCGCGCCCCACCTCCACCCCCGGCCCCCTTGGGGCCGGCGTGCCCCACTTCCACCCCCGGCCCCCTCGGGGCCGGCACTCCCCACCTCCACCCCCGGCCCCCTCGGGGCCGACGCTCCCCACCTCCACCCCTGGCCCCCTTGGGGCAAAAGGAAATACAAACCTAAAATGAACTATGAGAAGCTAAGCAGAGGACTGAGATACTATTATGATAAAAACATTATTCACAAGACCTCAGGAAAACGCTATGTGTACAGATTTGTATGTGAACTCCACAATTTGTTGGAGTACACAGCGGAGGAACTGCATGCCATGCTGTGCGTTCAGCCCGACACCAATGAATGAATCCATCAAGATGCTACACCCTGAAGCACTCGGGCAGCTGCGCCCCACCTCCACCCCCGGCCCCCTTGGGGCCGGCGCGCCCCACCTCCACCCCCAGACCCCTTGGGGCCGGCGCACCCCTCCTCCACCCCCGGACCCCTTGGGGCGGCACGCCCCACCTCAACCCCGGCTCCCTTGGGCCGGTGCGCCCCACCTCACCCCATCTCCGCCCCCGGCCCCCTTGGGGCCGGCGCTCCCCACCTCCGCCCCCGGCCCCCTTGGGGCCGGCGCGCCCCACCTCCGCCCCCGGCCCCCTTGGGGCCGGCGCGCCTGACCTCCGCCCCCGGCCCCCTTGGGGCTGGCGCGCCCCACCTCCACCTCCGGCCCCCTTGGGGCCGACGCGCCCCACTTCCACCCCCGGCCCCAACCTCCACCCCCGGCCCCCTTGGGGCCGGCGCGCCCCACCTCCACCCCCAGCCCCCTTGGGGCTGGCGCGCCACACCTCCACCCCCGGGCCCCTTGGGGCCGGCACGCCCCACCTCCCCCCCGGCCCCCTTGGCGCCGGCGCGCCCCACCTCCACCCCCGGCCCCTTGAGGCCGGCGCGCCCCACCTCCACCCCTGGCCCCCTTGGGGCCGGTGCGCCCCACCTCCACCCCCAGCCCCCTAGGAGCCGGCGCGCTCCACCTACACCCCCGGCCCCCTTGGGGCCGGCGCGCTTCACCTACACCCCCGGCCCCCTAGGGGCCGGTGCTCCTTACTTCCACCCCTTGGGGCCGGTGCGCACCACCTCCACCCCCGGCCCCTTCGGGGCTGGCGCGCCCCACCTCCACCCCCGGCCCCCTCGGGGCCAGCGTGCCCCACCTCCGCCCCCGGCCCCCTAGGGGCCGGCGCGCCCACCTCCACCCCCGGCTCCCTCGGTGCCGGCACGCCCTACCTCCACCCACGGCCCCCTCGGGGCCGGCGCGCCCCACCTCCACCCCTGGCCCCCTCGGTGCCGGCGCATCCGACCTCCACCCCCGGCCCCCTCGGGGCCGGCGCACCCTACCTCCACCCCCGGCCCTCTCGGGGCCGGCGCACCACACCTCCACCCCCGGCCCCCTCGGGGCCGGAGCGCCCCCACTTCCACCTCCGGCCCCCTTGGGGCTGGCACGCCCTACCTCCACCCCTGGCCCCCTAGGGGCCGGCGTGCCCCACCTCCACACCCGGCACCCTCGGGGCCGGCGTGCCCCACCTCCACCCCTGGCCCCCTCGGGGCCGGCGCGCCGCACCTCCACCCCCGGCCCCCTTAGGGCCGGCGCGCCTCACCTCCACCCCCGGCCATCTCGGGGTCGGTGCGCCCCACCTCCACCCCGTGGCCCCCTTGGGGCAAAAGGAAAAACAAACCTAAAATGAACTATGAGAAGCTAAGCAGAGGACTGAGATACTATTATGATAAAAACATTATTCACAAGACCTCAGGAAAACGCTATGTGTACAGATTTGTATGTGAACTCCACAATTTGTTGGAGTACACAGCGGAGGAACTGCATGCCATGCTGTGCGTTCAGCCCGACACCAATGAATGAATCCATCAAGATGCTACACCCTGAAAGACTCGGGCCGCTGCGCCCCACCTCCACCCCCGGCCCCCTTGGGGCCGCTGCGCCCCACCTCCACCCCCGGCCCCCTTGGGGCCGCTGCACCCCACCTCCACCCTCGGCTCCCTCGGGGCCGGCGCGCCCCACCTCCACCCCCGGCCCCCTCGGGCCGGCGTGCCCCCTCCACCCCCGCCCCTGCGTGCCCCCACCTCCACCCCCGGCCCCCTGGGCCGGCATCACCGTGGCCGGCGCGCCCCACCTCCACCCCCGGCCCCCTCGGGGCCGGCGCGCCCCACCTCCACCCCTCCGGCCCCCCTCGGGCCGGCGCGCCCCCACCTCCACCCCCGGCCCTCGGGCCGGCGCGCCCCACCTCCACCCCCGCCCCCGGGGCCGCGCGCCCCACCTCCACCCCCGGCCCCCTGGGGCCAGCGCGCCCCACCTCCACCTCCCGGCCCCCTAGGGGCCGGCGCGCCCCACCTCCACCCCCGGCCCCTCTGGGCGGCGCGCCCCACCTCCACCCCCGGCCCCCTAGGGGCCGGCGCCCCCCACTCCACCCCGGCCCCCTTGGGGCCGGCACGCCCCACCTCCACCACCCGGCCCCCTGGGGCCGGCGCACCACACTCCACCCCCGGCCCCTCGGGGCCGGCGCTCCCACTCCACCTCCGGCCCCTCGGGGCCGGCGCGCCCACCTCCCCCTGCCCCCTTGGGGCAAAAGGAAATACAAACCTAAAATGAACTATGAGAAGCTAAGCAGAGGACTGAGATACTATTATGATAAAAACATTATTCACAAGACCTCGGGCCCTCGGGGCCGGAGAGCCCCACTTCCACCTCCGGCCCCCTTGGGGCCGGCGCGCCCTACCTCCACCCCTGACCCCCTAGGGGCCGGCGTGCCCCACCTCCACACCCGGCACCCTAGGGGCCGGCGTGCCCCACCTCCACCCCTGGCCCCCTCGGGGCCGGCGCGCCGCACCTCCACCCCCGGCCCCCTTGGGGCCGGCGCCCCCCACCTCCACCCCCAGCCCCCTCGGGGCCGGCGCGCCCCACCTCCACCCCCGGCCCCCTCGGGGCCAGCGCGCCACACCTCCACCCCCGGCCCCCTCGGGGCCGGCGCGCCCCACCTCCACCCCCGGCCCCTCAGGGCCGGCGCGCCCCACCTCCACCCCCGGCCCCCTAGGGGCCGGCGCACCCCACTTCCACCCGGGACCCCTTGGGGCCGGCACGCCCCACCTCCACCCCCGGCCCCCTTGGGGCCGGCGCACCCCACCTCCACCCCCGGCCCCCTCGGGGCCGGCGCTCTCCACCTCCACCCCCGGCCCCCTCGGGGCCGGCGCGCCCCACCTCCACCCCTGGCCCCCTTGGGGCAAAAGGAAATTTAAACCTAAAATGAACTATGAGAAGCTAAGCAGAGGACTGAGATACTATTATGATAAAAACATTATTAACAAGACCTCAGGAAAACGCTATGTGTACAGATTTGTATGTGAACTCCACAATTTGTTGGAGTACACAGCGGAGGAACTGCATGCCATGCTGTGCGTTCAGCCCGACACCAATGAATGAATCCATCAAGATGCTACACCTGAAGCACTCGGGCAGTTGCGCCCAACCTCCACCCTCGGCCCCCTTGGGGCCGGCGCGCCCCACCTCCGCCTCCGGCCCCCTTGGGGCCGGTGCGCCCTACCTCCACCCCTGGCCCCCTTGGGGTCGGCGCGCCCCACCTCCGCCCCCGGCCCCCTTGGGGCCGGCGCGCCCGACCTCCGCCCCCGGCCCTCTTGGGGCCGGCCGCGCCCCCCTCCACCCCCCCGGCCCCAACCTCCACCCCCGGCCCCCTTGGGGCCGGCGCGCCCCACCTCCACCCCCGCCCCCTTGAGGCTGGCGCGCCCCACCTCCACTCCACCCCCGACCCCCTTGGGGCCGGCGCACCCCACCTCCACCCAAGGCCCTATGGGGCCGGTGAGCCCCACCTCCACCCCCGCCCTCTTGGGGCCGGCACGCCCCACCTCCCCCCCCGGCCTCCTTGGCGCCGGCGCGACCCACCTCCACCCCCGGCCCCCTTGGGGCCGGCGTGCCCCACTTCCACCCCCGGCCCCCTCGGGGCCGGCACTCCCCACCTCCACCCCCGGCCCCCTCGGGGCCGACGCTCCCCACCTCCACCCCTGGCCCCCTTGGGGCAAAAGGAAATACAAACCTAAAATGAACTATGAGAAGCTAAGCAGAGGACTGAGATACTATTATGATAAAAACATTATTCACAAGACCTCAGGAAAACGCTATGTGTACAGATTTGTATGTGAACTCCACAATTTGTTGGAGTACACAGCGGAGGAACTGCATGCCATGCTGTGCGTTCAGCCCGACACCAATGAATGAATCCATCAAGATGCTACACCCTGAAGCACTCGGGCAGCTGCGCCCCACCTCCACCCCCGGCCCCCTTGGGGCCGGCGCGCCCCACCTCCACCCCCCAGACCCCTTGGGGCCGGCGCGCCCCTCCTCCACCCCGGACCCCTTGGGGCGGCACGCCCCACCTCAACCCCCGGCTCCCTTGGGGCCGGTGCGCCCCACCTCCACCCCGGCCCCCTTGGGGCCGGCGCACCCCATCTCCGCCCCGGGCCCCCTTGGGGCCGACGCTCCCCACCTCCGCCCCCGGCCCCCTTGGGGCCGGCGCGCCCCACCTCCGCCCCCGGCCCCCTTGGGGCCGGCGCGCCTGACCTCCGCCCCCGGCCCCCTTGGGGCTGGCGCGCCCCACCTCCACCTCCGGCCCCCTTGGGGCCGACGCGCCCCACCTCCACCCCCGGCCCCAACCTCCACCCCCGGGCCCCTTGGGGCCGGCACGCCCCACCTCCCCCCGGCCCCCTTGGCGCCGGCGCGCCCCACCTCCACCCCTGGCCCCCTTGGGGCCGGTGCGCCCCACCTCCACCCCCAGCCCCCTAGGGGCCGGCGCGCTCCACCTACACCCCCGGCCCCCTTGGGGCCGGCGCGCTTCACCTACACCCCCGGCCCCCTAGGGGCCGGTGCTCCTTACTTCCACCCCTTGGGGCCGGTGCGCACCACCTCCACCCCCGTCCCCTTCGGGGCTGGCGCGCCCCACCTCCACCCCCGGCCCCCTCGGGGCCAGCGTGCCCCATCTCCGCCCCCGGCCCCCTAGGGGCCGGCGCGCCCCACCTCCACCCCCGGCTCCCTCGGTGCCGGCACGCCCTACCTCCACCCACGGCCTCCTCGGGGCCGGCGCGCCCACCTCCACCCCCGGCCCCCTCGGTGCCGGCGCATCCGACCTCCACCCCCGGCCCCCTCGGGGCCGGCGCACCCCACCTCCACCCCCGGCCCTCTCGGGGCCGGCGCACCACACCTCCACCCCCGGCCCCCTCGGGGCCGGAGCGCCCCACTTCCACCTCCGGCCCCCTTGGGGCTGGCACGCCCTACCTCCACCCCTGGCCCCCTAGGGGCCGGCGTTCCCCACCTCCACACCCGGCACCCTCGGGGCCGGCGTGCCCCACCTCCACCCCTGGCCCCCTCGGGGCCGGCGCGCCGCACCTCCACCCCCGGCCCCCTTAGGGCCGGCGCGCCTCACCTCCACCCCTGGCCCCCTCGGGGTCGGTGCACCCCACCTCCACCCCGTGGCCCCCTTGGGGCAAAAGGAAAAACAAACCTAAAATGAACTATGAGAAGCTAAGCAGAGGACTGAGATACTATTATGATAAAAACATTATTCACAAGACCTCAGGAAAACGCTATGTGTACAGATTTGTATGTGAACTCCACAATTTGTTGGAGTACACTGCGGAGGAACTGCATGCCATGCTGTGCGTTCAGCCCGACACCAATGAATGAATCCATCAAGATGCTACACCCTGAAAGACTCGGGCCGCTGCGCCCCACCTCCACCCCCGGCCCCCTTGGGGCCGCTGCGCCCCACCTCCACCCCCGGCCCCCTTGGGGCCGGCGCACCCCACCTCCACCCTCGGCTCCCTCGGGGCCGGCGCGCCCCACCTCCACCCCCGGCCCCCTCAGGGCCGGCGTGCCCCACCTCCACCCCCGGCCCCCTCAGTGCCGGCGTACAACACCTCCACCCCCGGCCCCCTAGGGGCCGGCGCGCCCCACCTCCACCCCCGGCCCCCTCGGGGCCGGCGACACCCCACCTCCACCCCCGGCCCCCTCGGGGCCGGCGCCCCCCACCTCCACCCCCAGCCTTCTCGGGGCCGTCGCGCCCCACCTCCACCCCCGGCCCCCTCGGGGCCAGCGCGCCCCACCTCCACCCCCGGCCCCCTCGGGGCCGGCGCGCCCCACCTCCACCCCCGGCCTTCTCTGGGCAGGCGCGCCCCACCTCCACCCCCGGCCCCCTAGGGGCCGGCGCACCCCACTTCCACCCCGGGCCCCCTTGGGGCCGGCACGCCCCACCCCCACCCCCGGCCCCCTTGGGGCCGGCGCACCTCACCTCCACCCCCGGCCCCCTCGGGGCCGGCGCTCTCCACCTCCACCCCCGGCCCCCTCGGGGCCGGCGCGCCCCACCTCCACTCCTGGCCCCCTTGGGGCAAAAGGAAATACAAACCTAAAATGAACTATGAGAAGCTAAGCAGAGGACTGAGATACTATTATGATAAAAACATTATTCACAAGACCTCAGGAAAACGCTATGTGTACAGATTTGTATGTGAACTCCACAATTTGTTGGAGTACACAGCGGAGGAACTGCATGCCATGCTGTGCGTTCAGCCCGACACCAATGAATGAATCCATCAAGATGCTACACCCTGAAGCACTCGGGCAGTTGCGCCCAACCTCCACCCCCGGCCCCCTTGGGGCCGGCGCGCCCCACCTCCGCCCCCGGCCCCCTTGGGGCCGGCGCGCCCCACCTCCACCCCCGGCCCCCTTGGGGCAAAAGGAAATACAAACCTAAAATGAACTATGAGAAGCTAAGCAGAGGACTGAGATACTATTATGATAAAAACATTATTCACAAGACCTCAGGAAAACGCTATGTGTACAGATTTGTATGTGAACTCCACAATTTGTTGAAGTACACAGCGGAGGAACTGCATGCCATGCTGTGCGTTCAGCCCGACACCAATGAATGAATCCATCAAGATGCTACACCCTGAAGCACTCGGGCAGCTGAGCCCCACCTCCTCCCCCGGCCCCCTTGGGGCCGGGGCGCCCCACCTCCACCCCCAGCCCCCTTGGGGCCGGCGCGCCCCTCCTCCACCCCGGACCCCTTGGGGCCGGCACGCCCCACCTCAACCCCCGGCTCCCTTGGGGCCGGTGCGCCCCACCTCCACCCCCGGCCCCCTTGGGGCCGGCGCACCCCATCTCCGCCCCCGGCCCCCTTGGGGCCGACGCTCCCCACCTCCGCCCCCGGCCCGCTTGGGGCCGGCGCGCCCCACCTCCGCCCCCGGCCCCCTTGGGGCCGGCGCGCCTGACCTCCGCCCCGGCCCCTTGGGGCTGGCGCGCCCCACCTCCACCCCCGGCCCCCTTGGGGCCGACGCGCCCCACTTTCACCCCCGGCCCCAACCTCCACCCCCGGAACCCTTGGGGCCGCCGCACCCCACCTCCACCCCCGGCCCCCTTGAGGCCGGCGTGCCCCACCTCCACTCCACCCCCGACCCCCTTGGGGCCGGCGCGCCCCACCTCCACCCAAGGCCCCCTTGGGGCCGGCGAGCCCCACCTCCACCCCCGGCCCTCTTGGGGCCGGCGCGCCCAACCTCCACCCCCGGCCCCCTTGGGGCCGGCACGCCAAACCTCCACCCCCGGCCCCCTCGGGGCCGGCGCGTCCCACCTCCACCCCCGGCCCCCTCGGGGCAAAAGGAAAAACAAACCTAAAATGAACTATGAGAAGCTAAGCAGAGGACTGAGATACTATTATGATAAAAACATTATTCACAAGACCTCAGGAAAACGCTATGTGTACAGATTTGTATGTGAACTCCACAATTTGTTGGAGTACACAGCGGAGGAACTGCATGCCATGCTGGGCCTTCAGCCCGACACCGATGAATGAATCCATCAAGATGCTATACCCTGAAGCACTCGGGCCGCTGCGCCCAACCTCCACCCCCGGCCCCCTTGGGGCCGGCGCACTCCACCTCCACCCCTGGCCCCCTTGGGGCTGGCGCGCCCCACCTCCACCCCCGGCCCTAACCTCCACCCCCGGCCCCCTTGGGGCCAGCGCGCCCCACCTCCGCCCCCGGCCCCCTTGGGGCCGGCGTGCCCCACCTCCACTCCCGGCCCCCTTGGGGCCGGCGCGCCCCACCTCCACCCCCGGCCCCCTAGGGGCCGGCGTGCCCCACCTCCACCCCTGGCCCCCTAGGGGCCGGCGCGCCCCACCTCCACCCCCGGCCCCCTCGGGGCCGGCGCGCTCCACCTCTACCACCGGCCCCCTTGGGGCCGGCGCACCCCACCTCCACCCCCGGCCCCCTCGGGGCCGGCGAACTCCACCTCCACCCCCGCCCCCTCGGGGCCAGCGCGCCCCACCTCCACCCTCGGCCTTCTCGGGGCCGGAGCGCCCCACCTCCACCCCCGGCTTCCTTGTGGCCGGCGCGCCCCACCTCCACCCCGGCCCCCTCGGGGCCAGCGCGCCCCACCTCCACCCCCGGCCCCCTTGGGGCCGGCGCCCCACCTCCGCCCCCGGCCCCCTTGGGGCCGGCGCGCCTGACCTCCGCCCCCGGCCCCCTTGGGGCTGGCGCGCCCCACCTCCACCCCCGGCCCCCTTGGGGCCGACGCGCCCCACCTCCACCCCCGGCCCCAACCTCCACCCCCGGAACCCTTGGGGCCGCCGCGCCCCACCTCCACCCCCGGCCCCCTTGAGGCCGGCGTGCCCCACCTCCACTCCACCCCCGACCCCCTTGGGGCCGGCGCGCCCCACCTCCACCCAAGGCCCCCTTGGGGCCGGCGAGCCCCACCTCCACCCCCGGCCCTCTTGGGGCCGGCACGCCAAACCTCCACCCCCGGCCCCCTCGGGGCCGGCGCGTCCCACCTCCACCCCCGGCCCCCTCGGGGCCGGCGCGCCCCACCTCCACCCCTGGCCCTCTTGGAGCCGGCGCGCCCCACTTCCACCCACGGCCCCCTCGGGGCCGACGCGCCCCACCTCCACCCCCAGCCCCCTTGGGGCAAAAGGAAAAACAAACCTAAAATGAACTATGAGAAGCTAAGCAGAGGACTGAGATACTATTATGATAAAAATATTATTCACAAGACCTCAGGAAAACGCTATGTGTACAGATTTGTATGTGAACTCCACAATTTGTTGGAGTACACAGCGGAGGAACTGCATGCCATGCTGGGCCTTCAGCCCGACACCGATGAATGAATCCATCAAGATGCTATACCCTGAAGCACTCGGGCCGCTGCGCTCAACCTCCATCCCCGGCCCCCTTGGGGCCGGCGCATCCCACCTCCACCCCTGGCCCCCTTGGGGCTGGCGCGCCCCACCTCCACCCCCGGCCCTAACCTCCACCCCCGGCCCCCTTGGAGCCAGCGCGCCCCACCTCCGCCCCCGGCCCCCTTGGGGCCGGCGCGCCCCACCTCCACTCCCGGCCCCCTTGGGGCCGGCGCGCCCCACCTCCACTCCCAGCCCCGTCGGGGCCGGCGCTCCCCACCTCCACCCCCGGCCCCCTAGGGGCCGGCGTGCCCCACCTCCACCCCTGGCCCCCTAGGGGCCGGCGCGCCCCACTTCCACCCCCGGCCCCTCAGGGTCGGCGCGCTCCACCTCTACCACCGGCCTCCTTGGGGCCGGCGCACCCCACCTCCCACCCCGGCCCCCTCGGGGCCGGCGAACTCCACCTCCACCCCCGCCCCTCGGGGCCGGCGCGCCCCACCTCCACCCCCGGCCTTCTCGGGGCCGGAGCGCCCCACCTCCACCCCCGGCCCCCTTGGGGCCGGCGCGCCCCACCTCCACCCCCGGCCCCCTCGGGCCGTCGCGCCCCACCTCACCACCCCCGGCCCCCTCGGGGCCGGCGCGCCCCACCTCTACCCCCGGGCCCTTTGGGGCAAAAGGAAAAACAAACCTAAAATGAACTATGAGAAGCTAAGCAGAGGACTGAGATACTATTATGATAAAAACTTTATTCACAAGACCTCAGGAAAACGCTATGTGTACAGATTTGTATGTGAACTCCACAATTTGTTGGAGTACACAGCGGAGGAACTGCATGCCATGCTGGGCGTTCAGCCTGACACCGATGAATGAATCCATCAAGATGCTATACCCTGAAGCACTCGGGCCGCTGCGCTCCACCTCCACCTCCGGCCCCCTTGGGGCCGGCGCGCTCCACCTCCACCCCCGGCCCCCTTGGGGCCGGTGCGCCCCACCTCCACCCCCGGCTTCCTTGGGGCCGGTGAGCCCCACCTCCACCCCCGGCCACCTTGGGGCAGGCGCGCCCTATCTTTACCCCCGGCCCCCTTGGGGCCGGCGCGCACCACCTCCACCCACGGCCCCCTTGGGGCCGGCGTGACCCACCTCCACCCCCGGCCCTCTTGGGGCCGGCGCGCCCCACCTCCACCCCCGGCCCCCTTTGGGCCGGCGCGCACCACCTCCGCCCCCGGCACCCACGGGGCCGGCGCGCCCCACCTCCACCCCCGGCCCCTCGGGGCCAGCGCGCCCCATCTCCACCCCCGGCCCCCTCGGGGCCAGCGCGCCCCATCTCCACCCCTGGCCCCCTCGGGGCCGGCGCGCCCCACCTCCGCCCCCGGTCCCCTCGGGGCCGGCGCGCCCCACCTCCACCCCCGGCCCCCTTGGGGCAAAAGGAAAAACAAACCTAAAATGAACTATGAGAAGCTAAGCAGAGGACTGAGATACTATTATGATAAAAACATTATTCACAAGTCCTCAGGAAAACGCTATGTGTACAGATTTGTATGTGAACTCCACAATTTGTTGGAGTACACAGCGGAGGAACTGCATGCCATGCTGGGCGTTCAGCCCGACACCGATGAATGAATCCATCAAGATGCTATACCCTGAAGCACTCGGGCCGCTGCGCCCCAGCTCCACCCCGGCCCCCTCGGGGCCGGCGCGCTCCACCTCCACCCCGGCCCCCTTGGGGCCGGCGCACCCCACCTCCGCCCCCGGCCCCCTTGGGGCAAAAGGAAAAACACAACCTAAAAATGAACTATGAGAAGCTAAGCAGAGGACTGAGATACTATTATGATAAAAACTTTATTCACAAGACCTCAGGAAAACGCTATTTGTACAGATTTGTATGTGAACTCCACAATTTGTTGGAGTACACAGCGGAGGAACTGCATGCCATGCTGGGCGTTCAGCCTGACACCGATGAATGAATCCATCAAGATGCTATACCCTGAAGCACTCGGGCCGCTGCGCTCCACCTCCACCCCCGGCCCCCTTGGGGCAAAAGGAAAAACAAACCTAAAATGAACTATGAGAAGCTAAGCAGAGGACTGAGATACTATTATGATAAAAACATTATTCACAAGTCCTCAGGAAAACGCTATGTGTACAGATTTGTATGTGAACTCCACAATTTGTTGGAGTACACAGCGGAGGAACTGCATGCCATGCTGGGCGTTCAGCCCGACACCGATGAATGAATCCATCAAGATGCTATACCCTGAAGCACTCGGGCCGCTGCGCCCCAGCTCCACCCCCGGCCCCCTCGGGGCCGGCGCGCTCCACCTCCACCCCCGGCCCCCTTTGGGCCGGCGCGCACCACCTCCACCCCCGGCCCTCTTGGGGCCGGCGCGCCCCACCTCCACCCCCGGCCCCTTTGGGCCGGCGCGCACCACCTCCACCCCCGGCCCCCTTGGGGCCGGTGCGCCCCACCTCCGCCCCCGGCACCCACGGGGCCGGCGCACCCCACCTCCACCCCCGGCCCCCTCGGGGCCAGCGCGCCCCATCTCCACCCCTGGCCCCCTCGGGGCCGGCGCACCCCACCTCCGCCCCCGGTCCCCTCGGGGCCGGCGCGCCCCACCTCCACCCCCGGCCCCCTTGGGGCCGGCGCGCCCCACCTCCGCCCCCGGCCCCCTTGGGGCAAAAGGAAAAACAAACCTAAAAATGAACTATGAGAAGCTAAGCAGAGGACTGAGATACTATTATGATAAAAACTTTATTCACAAGACCTCAGGAAAACGCTATTTGTACAGATTTGTATGTGAACTCCACAATTTGTTGGAGTACACAGCGGAGGAACTGCATGCCATGCTGGGCGTTCAGCCTGACACCGATGAATGAATCCATCAAGATGCTATACCCTGAAGCACTCGGGCCGCTGCGCTCCACCTCCACCCCCGGCCCCCTTGGGGCCGGCGCGCTCCACCTCCACCCCCGGCCCCCTTGGGGCCGGTGCGCCCCACCTCCACCCCCGGCTTCCTTGGGGCCGGCGAGCCCCACCTCCACCCCGGCCACCTTGGGGCAGGCGCGCCCTATCTTTACCCCCGGCCCCCTTGGGGCCGGCGCGCACCACCTCCACCCCCGGCCCCCTTGGGGCCGGCGCGACCCACCTCCACCCCCGGCCCTCTTGGGGCCGGCGCGCCCCACCTCCACCCCCGGCCCCCTTTGGGCCGGCGCGCACCACCTCCGCCCTCGGCACCCACGGGGCCGGCGCGCCCCATCTCCACCCCCGGCCCCCTCGGGGCCAGCGCGCCCCATCTCCACCCCTGGCCCCCTCGGGGCCGGCGCGCCCCACCTCCGCCCCCGGTCCCCTCGGGGCCGGCGCGCCCCACCTCCACCCCCGGCCCCCTTGGGGCAAAAGGAAAAACAAACCTAAAATGAACTATGAGAAGCTAAGCAGAGGACTGAGATACTATTATGATAAAAACATTATTCACAAGTCCTCAGGAAAACGCTATGTGTACAGATTTGTATGTGAACTCCACAATTTGTTGGAGTACACAGCGGAGGAACTGCATGCCATGCTGGGCGTTCAGCCCGACACCGATGAATGAATCCATCAAGATGCTATACCCTGAAGCACTCGGGCCGCTGCGCTCCACCTCCACCCCGGCCCCCTGTACTGATGGTGGTTATATGGATATATTTATTTACGTCTGGTGGGTCTGGTGTAGTTTTGAGCAGGGAAACAGAACATGACCTTGATCGCTGTGATTTGCTTAAATAGCCAATCGCGATCATTGGCTAGAGATAGCTCACCCTCCCCTCCAGCCCTGATTGGAGCGATGGTCTTTGTGACTCATTGCTCCAATCAGAGTGCAGGGGGTGGTCTGACCTGGCTGTGACCAACGGCAACGCCCAACAGCTTTATCCATTCCGAGGAAGGTGAGGGGAGTAGTCTGTGCCGCCAGTGCCTGCTGATGCTCCAGTCCCCGCTAGTCCTCCAGTGTCAGTGCCCACCGGTCTGCCTGCTGCCCTGCCGGTTTGTACTCTGTCCCTGTCATCTCTCTCCATCACCTCTCTGTCTGTCATCTGTCCCTGTCACCTCTCTGCCTGTCATCTGTCCCTGTCATCTCTCTCCGTCACCTCTCTGCCTGTCACCTGTCGCTGTCACCTCTCTGCCTGTCATCTGTCGCTGTCACCTCTCTGCCTGTCATCTGTCGCTGTCATCTCTCTGCCTGTCATCTGTCGCTGTCACCTCTCTGCCTGTCATCTGTCGCTGTCACCTCTCTGCCTGTCATCTGTCGCTGTCACCTATCTGCCTGTCATCTGTCCCTGTCACCTCTCTGCCTGTCATCTGTCCCTGTCACCTCTGAATGACCATAGCTTGCCTCCCCCCAGTTTTGATCCTGGGTACGCCCATGATGGGGGAGGATGTGAGGATGGAGGAGGTTGTGAGGATGAAGGAGACTGTGAAGATGGGTGAGGCTATGAGGATGAAGGAGACTGTGTGAGGATGGAGGACACTGGGCGCCAGCGCGGAGCTCCATGCCAGTATGGAGCTCGGCAGCTGAGGCTTCCCCTCGGCGCTCGCCTCCACAGCGCCACCATTGTGGTCATTGTCTGTTTCTCTGTAACAGTATTCCCGTGTCGCTGATTGGTCGCGGGTGGCCGGGCTCGACCAATCGGCAAAGCGGGATTTACGTTACAGAAAGAAAGACTCAATAAGGCAAATATAAAGTATATCAGTGGTTCCCAAACTCCAGTCCTCATGGCCCTGAACAGATCATGTTTTCAAGATTTCCTTAGTTTGCAAAGGTGATGGTATCATGATCAATTACCTGTGCAATACTAAGGCTGGCTTCACATTGCGGCGGCGACAATTCCCCACTACTCCAGAATGCATCCGGCGAGATAGCAGCCGGATGGCAGATAATTGCCACCCGGCGCGATCCAGCTCCGTGCAGCCCGATAGTATTCTATGCAGCAAAACTCCGGTCCAGGCTGTCACTCCTGACAGCCCCGGACTGGACGCCGCCGCAATGTGAAGCCAGCCTAAGGGTACCGTCACACGCTGCAATATTCCTAGGCAATTTCACTAGCAATTTGCTGGTTGCAGTGAAATCATGGACACATTGTTCCATTTTGTGGCCGTGTACAAATGTAACAAAGTGTCCATGATTTCACTACAAATTGCAAATTCAATGTTGCGACGTGTAATGGTACCCTAAGGATATCTTAAAAACATGACCTGTTGGGGGCCGTGAGGACTGGAGTTTGGGAACTACTGTACATGGAAGCCTATGTGTGGGCCATTATACTATATTGAAGGCAATGTGGGGTACATAATGCTATTTGGAATGCAATTAGGTGCCCATTATATTATACTAGCTGTGAGCCCGATGCAAATGCATCGGGATTCTAGAACGTGGCAATATTATTTGATTAATAGCATTATTATTACCATTAATAGCATAATTATTAGCATTAATAGCATAATTATTAACATTAATAGCATAATTATTAGCATTAATAGCATTAATAGCAATATTATTTGCATTAATACCATTATGATTACCATCAATAGCATAATTATTAGCATTAATAGCATAAATATTAGCATTAATAGCATAATTATTAGCATTAATAGTATTAATATTAGCATTAATAGCATAATTATTAGCATTAATAGCATAAATATTAGCAATAATAGCATAATTATTAACATTAATAGCATTAATAATAGCATTAATAGCAATATTATTTGCATTAATAGCATTATTATTACCATTAATAGCATAATTATTAGCATTAATAGCATAATTATTAACATTAATAGCATAATTATTAGCATTAATAGCATTAATAGCAATATTATTTGCATCAATACCATTATGATTACCATAAATAGCATAATTATTAGCATTAATAGCATAAATATTAGCATTAATAGCATAATTATTAGCATTAATAGTATAAATATTAGCATTAATAGCATAATTATTAGCATTAATAGCATAAATATTAGCATTAATAGCAATATTATTTGCATTAATAGCATTATTATTACCATTAATAGCATAATTATTAGCATGAATAGCATAATTATTAACATTAATAGCATAATTATTAGCATTAATAGAATTAATAGCAATATTATTTGCATTAATACCATTATGATTACCATTAATAGCATAATTATTAGCATTAATAGCATAATTATTAGCATATATTAGCATAAATATTAGCATTAATAGCATAATTATTAACATTAATAGCATTAATAATATTAGCATTAATAGCAATATTATTGCATTAATAGCATTATTATTACCATTAATAGCATAATTATATTAACATTAATAGCATAATTATTAGCTATTAATAGCATTAATAGCAATATTATTTGCATTAATACCATTATGATTACATAAATAGCATAATTATTAGCATTAATAGCATAAATATTAGCATTAATAGCAATTTGTTAGCATTAATAGCATTATTATTAGCAGTAATAGCATTATTAATAGCATTATAAAATTAATAATACAATTAATAGCATTTATTTATTTTTTTTATTATTATTTTTTATTTAATTATTTATTATTTTTTATTTATTTTTTGTATTATTTTTTAATTGTTTTTTAATTATTTTTTTTATTATTAATTATTATTTATTTAAAGTGAGCCTGAGGCTGAGACCCAGTTCTCCTTCAGGTCCGCTGAAAGGGCTGATGTTATTAGCATATATTTAATTTTTTTATTATTATTTTTATTGAATTATTTATTATTTTTAATTTATTTGTTTATTATTTTTTAATTATTTTTTAATTATTTTTTTTATTATTAAATTTATTATTTAGGCTGAGACCCAGTTCTCTTTCAGGTCCGCTGAAAGGGCTGATATAATTAGCATATATTTAATTTTTTTATTATTATTTTTATTGAATTATTTATTATTTTTAATTTATTTTTTAATTATTTTTTAATTATTTTTTATTATTAAATTTATTATTTAGGCTGAGACCCAGTTCTCTTTCAGGTCCGCTGAAAGGGCTGATATAATTAGCATATATTTAATTTTTTTATTATTATTTTTATTGAATTATTTATTATTTTTAATTTATTTTTTTATTATTTTTTAATTATTTTTTAATTATTTTTTTTATTATTAAATTTATTATTTAGGCTGAGACCCAGTTCTCTTTCAGGTCCGCTGAAAGGGCTGATATAATTAGCATATATTTAATTTTTTTATTATTATTTTTATTGAATAATTTATTATTTTTTATTTATTTTTTTATTATTTTTTAATTATTTTTTAATTATTTGTTTTATTATTAAATTTATTATTTAGGCTGAGACCCAGTTCTCTTTGAGGTCCGCTGAAAGGGCTGATATAATTAGCATATATTTAATTTTTTTATTATTATTTTTATTGAATTATTTATTATTATTAATTTTTTTTTTTTTTTTTAAATTATTTTTTAATTATTTTTTTTATTATTAAATTTATTATTTAGGCTGAGACCCAGTTCTCTTTCAGGTCCGCTGAAAGGGCTGATATAATTAGCATATATTTAATTTTTTTATTATTATTTTTATTGAATTATTTATTATTTTTTATTTATTTTTTTATTATTATTTAATTATTTTTTAATTATTTTTTTTATTATTAAATTTATTATTTAGGCTGAGACCCAGTTCTCTTTCAGGTCCGCTGAAAGGGCTGATATAATTAGCATATATTTAATTTTTTTATTATTATTTTTATTGAATTATTTATTATTTTTTATTTATTTTTTTATTATTATTTAATTATTTTTTAATTATTTTTATTATTATTAAATTTATTATTTAGGCTGAGACCCAGTTCTCTTTCAGGTCCGCTGAAAGGGCTGATATAATTAGCATATATTAAATTTTTTTATTATTATTTTTATTGAATAATTTATTATTTTTTATTTATTTTTTATTATTTTTTATATATTTTTTAATTATTTGTTTTATTATTAAATTTATTATTTAGGCTGAGACCCAGTTCTCTTTGAGTTCCGCCGAAAGGGCTGATATAATTAGCATATATTTAATTTTTTTATTATTATTTCTATTGAATTATTTATTATTATTATTTTTTTTTTTTTTTTTTTTTTAATTATTTTTTAATTATTTTTTTTATTAT
Organism: Allobates femoralis; assembly: GCA_033576535.1. Lineage (NCBI taxonomy): Eukaryota > Metazoa > Chordata > Amphibia > Anura > Aromobatidae > Allobates > Allobates femoralis. The sequence goes on along the minus strand of JARQOC010000985.1, from coordinate 20,006 downwards.
TAAATTTATTATTTAGGCTGAGACCCAGTTCTCTTTCAGGTCCGCTGAAAGGGCTGATATAATTAGCATATATTTAATTTTTTTATTATTATTTTTATTGAATTATTTATTATTTTTAATTTATTTTTTTATTATTTTTTAATTATTTTTTTTATTATTACATTTATTATTTAGGCTGAGACCCAGTTCTCTTTCAGGTCCGCTGAAAGGGCTGATATAATTAGCATATATTTAATTTTTTTATTATTATTTTTATTGAATTATTTATTATTTTTAATTTTTTTTTTATTATTTTTTAATTATTTTTTAATTAATTTTTTTATTATTAAATTTATTATTTAGGCTGAGACCCAGTTCTCTTTCAGGTCCGCTGAAAGGGCTGATATAATTAGCATATATTTAATTTTTTTATTATTATTTTTATTGAATTATTTATTATTTTTAATTTATTTTTTTTATTATTTTTAATTATTTTTTAATTATTTTTTTTATTATTAAATTTATTATTTAGGCTGAGACCCAGTTCTCTTTCAGGTCCGCTGAAAGGGCTGATGTTATTAGCATATATTTAATTTTTTTATTATTATTTTTATTGAATTATTTATTATTTTTAATTTATTTTTTTATTATTTTTTAATTATTTTTTAATTATTTTTTTTATTATTAAATTTATTATTTAGGCTGAGACCCAGTTCTCTTTCAGGTCCGCTGAAAGGGCTGATATAATTAGCATATATTTAATTTTTTTATTATTATTTTTATTGAATTATTTATTATTTTTTATTTATTTTTTTATTATTTTTTAATTATTTTTTAATTATTTTTTTTATTATTAAATGTATTATTTAGGCTGAGACCCAGTTCTCTTTCAGGTCCGCTGAAAGGGCTGATATAATTAGCATATATTTAATTTTTTTATTATTATTTTTATTGAATGATTTATTATTTTTAATTTATTTTTTTATTATTTTTTAATTATTTTTTAATTATTTTTTTATTATTAAATTTATTATTTAGGCTGAGAGCCAGTTCTCTTTCAGGTCCGCTGAAAAGGCTGATATAATTAGCATATATTTAATTTTTTATTATTATTTTTATTGAATTATTTATTATTTTTTATTTTTTTTTTATGATTTTTTAAATATTTTTTAATTATTTTTTTTATTATTAAATTTATTATTTAGGCTGAGACCCAGTTCTCTTTCAGGTCCGCTGAAAGGGGTGATATAATTAGCATATATTAAATTTTTGTATTATTATTTTTATAGAATTATTTATTATTTTTTATTTTTTTTATTATTTTTTAATTATTTTTTAATTATTTTTTTTATTATGAAATTTATTATTTAGGCTGAGACCCAGTTCTCTTTCAGGTCCGCTGAAAGGGCTGATATAATTAGCATATATTAAATTTTTGTATTATTATTTTTATTGAATTATTTATTATTTTTTATTTGTTTTTTTATTATTTTTTTATTATTTTTTAATTATTTTTTTTATTATGAAATTTATTATTTAGGCTGAGACCCAGTTCTCTTTCAGGTCCGCTGAAAGGGCTGATATAATTAGCATATATTTAATTTTTTTTATTATTATTTTTATTAAATTATTTATTATTTTTTATTTATTTTTTAATTATTTTTTAATTATTTTTTAATTATTTTTTTTATTATGAAATTTATTATTTAGGCTGAGACCCAGTTCTCTTTGAGTTTCCGCCGAAAGGGCTGATATAATTAGCATATTATTTAATTTTTTTTATTATTATTTCTATTGAATTATTTATTATTATTAATTTTTTTTTTTTTTTTTTTTTAATTATTTTTTATTTATTTTTTTTATTATTAAATTTATTATTTAGGCTGAGACCCAGTTCTCTTTCAGGTCCGCTGAAAGGGCTGATATAATTAGCATATATTTAATTTTTTTATTATTATTTTTATTGAATTATTTATTATTTTTAATTTATTTTTTTATTATTTTTTAATTATTTTTTTTATTATTACATTTATTATTTAGGCTGAGACCCAGTTCTCTTTCAGGTCCGCTGAAAGGGCTGATATAATTAGCATATATTTAATTTTTTTATTATTATTTTTATTGAATTATTTATTATTTTTAATTTATTTTTTTATTATTTTTTAATTATTTTTTTTATTATTACATTTATTATTTAGGCTGAGACCCAGTTCTCTTTCAGGTCCGCTGAAAGGGCTGATATAATTAGCATATATTTAATTTTTTTATTATTATTTTTATTGAATTATTTATTATTTTTAATTTTTTTTTTATTATTTTTTAATTATTTTTTAATTAATTTTTTTATTATTAAATTTATTATTTAGGCTGAGACCCAGTTCTCTTTCAGGTCCGCTGAAAGGGCTGATATAATTAGCATATATTTAATTTTTTATTATTATTTTTATTGAATTATTTATTATTTTTAATTTATTTTTTTATTATTTTTTAATTATTTTTTAATTATTTTTTTTATTATTAAATTTATTATTTAGGCTGAGACCCAGTTCTCTTTCAGGTCCGCTGAAAGGGCTGATATAATTAGCATATATTTAATTTTTTTATTATTATTTTTATTTTGAATTATTTATTATTTTTTATTTGTTTTTTTATTATTTTTTAATTATTTTTTAATTATTTTTTTTATTATGAAATTTATTATTTAGGCTGAGACCCAGTTCTCTTTCAGGTCCGCTGAAAGGGCTGATATAATTAGCATATATTTAATTTTTTTATTATTATTTTTATTAAATTATTTATTATTTTTTATTTATTTTTTAATTATTTTTTAATTATTTTTTAATTATTTTTTTTATTATGAAATTTATTATTTAGGCTGAGACCCAGTTCTCTTTGAGGTCCGTGTATTTTTTATTTATTTTTTTATTATTTTTTAATTATTTTTTAATTATTTTTTTTATTATTAAATTAATTTGTTCCCATTGAAATACATTAGCGGTGTGTCGGCGATTTTATGGCCGCCGACCTGGTTCTATTTGTCGGTCCTAAAATCGCGGACACACCGCTAATGCATGTCTATGGGCAGTGAGCTCGAGAGAGCGACCAATCAGAAATCGGGCTGACTGTCCATAGAGATGCATTAGCGGTGTGTCCGCGATTTTAGGGCCGACAAATAGAACCAGGTGGCCGGCCATAAAATCGGCGAGACACCGCTAATGTATGTCAATGGGAAATGAGGGCCTCTTCTGATTGGCTGAGGGCAGTAGACAGCGACCAATCAGAAGAGCCCCTCACATCTCATTGACATAGAATGGTGGATTTGTCGTCCATTCTATGTTAATGATAAGTGAAGAGGACGTCGGAGCTGGAAGTTGGCGGAAAGAAGACAGAAGATCCCCGGGGCCGGACGAAGAGGCGGAGATGGCGGAAAGAAGAGAGAAGACCCCCGGGGCCGGAGGAAGAGGACGCCTGGCCGGACGGAGGACTTGTGGATCGGGACGGACGATCAGATGACTAAGAAGGCATGTAAGTGATCGACGGGGACGTTAGGTTAGGGGACGGCGAGGGCTTCGGGTGTAGGGCTTTAGGTGTTAGCGACAGCGGCGGGGGAAAGCGACGGGAGCTTAGGAGGCGGCGGGGCTTAGGGGATAGGGGGTTAGGTGCGGCGGACTTAGACTTAGGGGGTAGGGGCTTAGGTGCGGCGGGGCTTAGGGTGTAGGGGCTTAGGTGCAGCGGGGCTTAGGGGGTAGGGGCTTAGGTGCGGCGGGGCTTAGAGGGTGCGGCGGGGCTTAGGGGGTAGGGGCTTAGGTGCGGCGGGGCTTAGAGGGTAGGGGCTTAGGTGCGGCGGGGCTTAGAGGGTGCGGCGGGGCTTAGGGGGTATGGGCTTAGGTGCAGCGGGGCTTAGGGGGTAGGGGCTTAGGTGCGGCGGGGCTTAGAGGGTGCGGCGGGGCTTATGGGGTATGGGCTTAGGTGCAGCGGGGCTTAGGGGGTAGGGGCTTAGGTGCGGCAGGGGGTAGGGGCTTAGGTGCGGGGCTTAGGGGGTAGTGGCTTGGGTTAGGTGCGGGTTCGGGGATAGGCAGTGGCTTAGGTGCGGCAGGGGCTAGAGGCTTAGGTGCAGGCAGTGGCTTAGGTGCGGCAGGGGGTAGGGGCTTAGGTGCGGGTTAGGGGGTATGCGGCGGGGCTTAGGGGGTAGGGGCTTAGGTAGGTGCGGCAGGGGGTAGGGGCTTAGGTGCAGGCAGTGGCTTAGGTGCGGCAGGGGGTAGGGGCTTAGGTGCGGGGCTTAGGGGGTAGTGGCTTAGCTTAGGTGCGGGTTGGGGGATAGGCAGTGGCTTAGGTGCGGCAGGGGGTAGGGGCTTAGGTGCAGGCAGTGGCTTAGGTGCGGCAGGGGGTAGGGGCTTAGGTGCAGGTTAGGGGGTATGCGGCGGGGCTTAGGGGGTAGGGGCGGTAGGGGCTTAGGTGCGGGGCTTAGGGGTAGTGGCTTAGCTTAGGTGCGGGTTCGGGGATAGGCAGTGGCTTAGGTGCGGCAGGGGGTAGGGGCTTAGGTGCAGGCAGTGGCTTAGGTGCAGCAGGGGGTAGGGGCTTAGGTGCGGGTTAGGGGGTATGCGGCGGGGCTTAGTGGGTAGGGGCTTAGGTAGGTGCGGCAGGGGGTAGGGGCTTAGGTGTAGGCAGTGGCTTAGGTGCGGCAGGGGGTATGGGCTTAGGTGCAGGGCTTAGGGGTAGTGGCTTAGCTTAGGTGCGGGTTCGGGGATAGGCAGTGGCTTAGGTGCGGCAGGGGCTAGAGGCTTAGGTGCAGGCAGTGGCTTAGGTGCGGCAGGGGGTAGGGGCTTAGGTGCGGGGCTTAGGGGGTAGTGGCTTAGCTTAGGTGCGGGTTCGGGGATAGGCAGTGGCTTAGGTGCGGCAGGGGGTATAGGTGCGGCAGGGGGTAGGGGCTTAGGTGCGGGTTAGGGGGTATGCGGCGGGGCTTAGGGGGTAGGGGCTTAGGTAGGTGCGGCAGGGGGTAGGGGCTTAGGTGCAGGCAGTGGCTTAGGTGCGGCAGGGGGTAGGGGCTTAGGTGCGGGGCTTAGGGGGTAGTGGCTTAGCTTAGGTGCGGGTTGTGGGATAGGCAGTGGCTTAGGTGCGGCAGGGGGTAGGGGCTTAGGTGCAGGCAGTGGCTTAGGTGCGGCAGGGGGTAGGGGCTTAGGTGCGGGTTAGGGGGTATGCGGCGGGGCTTAGGGGGTAGGGGCTTAGGTAGGTGCGGCAGGGGGTAGGGGCTTAGGTGTAGGCAGTGGGTTAGGTGCGGCAGGGGGTAGGGGCTTAGGTGCGGGGCTTAGGGGGTAGTGGCTTAGCTTAGGTGCGGGTTCGGGGATAGGCAGTGGCTTAGGTGCGGCAGGGGGTAGGGGCTTAGGTGCAGGCAGTGGCTTAGGTGCGGCAGGGGGTAGGGGCTTAGGTGCAGGCAGTGGCTTAGGTGCGGCAGGGGGTAGGGGCTTAGGTGCGGCGGGGCTTAGGGGGTAGGGGCTTAGGTGCGGCGGGGCTTAGGGGGTAGGGGGGTAGGGGCGGCGCACTGAGGGGGCTTAGGGGGTAGGGGCTTAGGTGCGGCGGGGCTTAGGGGGTAGGGGGGTAGGGGCGGCGCACTGAGGGGGTGGCTAAGAGCATGGGGCTGTAGTGTACAGCGCTATGGTATATTACAGTCCCATGGCCATACGCCTGTCAGGCATAAAGCGTATGTGCATGGGACTGTAGTATAGCATAGCGGTGTATGTTAGCGACTCGCCACAGCGCCATGCTGTTAGCCACCCCCTGTGGCTTTGTTAGCGACTTGCAATGCCCGCTTCGCGGGCATTGCTTCGCAAATCTGCATCTGCACCGCTAAGCGGCCACGGACAGAGTCCGGGAGAAGCACCCTGGACTCGCTAACAAAGCCACCGGAAGTAGCGCCGCTCCGACGGAAGTCAGTTACGGCAATTATATAATAGATAGAAGGCAATGTGGAGCCCATTATATAGAAGGCAATGTGGAGCTTATTATATTATATAAAAGGCAATGTGTGGCCCATTATTTGATATAGAAGGCAATGGGGAGCCCATTATATTATATGGAAGGGAATGTGTGGCCATTATTCTACATGGAAGCCAATGTGTAGTCAATTATACTATATGGAAGGTGATTAGGAGCCCATTATCTACTATATAGTCTCCTAATGTTCTCTGTCTGTCACAGAAATCCTCCCCTGCCCCCTCGGGCCGGTGCGCTACACCTCCATCCCCCCCCCCCCCCCCCCCCCTCCCGAGCCACCATAAACTGTAACCACAGTCTAGAATACCCGATGCGTTAGAATCGGGCCACCATCTAGTATTACATAGAAGGCAATGTGGGGCCTATTATGCTATATGAAAAACAGTCTCTGTTGCCCATAGCATTGATTCAAGTATTTTCTTCTATGAATCTTTTCACAATTTCACTTTATGCTTTAATAAACACATTTTTTAGCAAAACTACACCGACTTAAAATTAAAAAATTGTGACAAATTCCCTTTAAACAAAAAAAAATTCAGTTACAGATTAGTCTGCGGGTAAATTGTGGAGGGAACAGATCTGTGGGATGGAAAACTGAACATAGGGTTAAGATCTGAACCTAGCAAAGTCATTAATTACTACAGGGACAAACTATCCGCCATTATAATAATAGACTGGGACTCACCGGCAGCCCTTGATAACTTACGGTAAAGAACAGGGAACAGCACAGAAACAACATGAAGATCTTCATTGTCTCTAGGGAGAGTCTCAGCACCAAGATACAGCTAATGTGATACAAGCTCCTAATGGGCGGAACCTCCTAGGGATGATGACATTACAATGCTTTCAGTGACATCATCACCACCCACAACATTCCATCACAGGACATCTCCCAGCATCAACAATAAGTCTGTTGCCCATAGCAACCATTCAAGTATATGGAAGGCAATGTGGGGCGCATTATACAGTATTGAAGGCAATGTGGGATCCATTATACTATTTGGAAAGCAATTAGGGGCCCATTATATTATATAGAAGGCAATGTGGAGCCCATTATATTATATAGAAGGCAATGTGGAGCTTATTATATTATATAAAAGGCAATGTGGAGCTTATTATATTATATTATATAAAAGGCAATGTGGGGCCCATTATTTGATATAGAAGGCAATGTGGAGCCCATTATATTATATGGAAGGGAATGAGTGGCCATTATTCTACATGGAAGCCAATGTGTAGTCAATTATACTATATGGAAGGTGATTAGGAGCCCATTATCTACTATATAGTCTCCTAATGTTCTCTGTCTGTCACAGAAATCCTCCCCTGCCCCCTCGGGCCGGTGCGCTACACCTCCATCCCCGACCCTCGACCCCCTCCCCCTCCCGAGCCACCATAAACTGTAACCACAGTCTAGAATACCCGATGCGTTAGAATCGGGCCACCATCTAGTATTACATAGAAGGCAATGTGGAGCCTATTATACTATATGAAAAACAGTCTCTGTTGCCCATAGCATTGATTCAAGTATTTTCTTCTATGAATCTTTTCACAATTTCACTTTATGCTTTAATAAATAAATTTTTTAGCAAAACTACACCGACTTAAAATTAAAAAATTGTGACAAATTCCCTTTATACAAAAAAAAATTCAGTTACAGATTAGTCTGCGGGTAAATTGTGGAGGGAAGAGATCTGTGGGATGGAAAACTGAACATAGGGTTAAGATCTGAACCTAGCAAAGTCATTAATTACTACAGGGACAAACTATCCGCCATTATAATAATAGACTGGGACTCACCGGCAGCCCTTGATAACTTACGGTGAAGAACAGGGAACAGCACAGAAACAACATGAAGATCTTCATTGTCTCTAGGGAGAGTCTCAGCACCAAGATACAGCTAATGTGATACAAGCTCCTAATGGGCGGAACCTCCTAGGGATGATGACATTGCAATGCTTTCAGTGACATCATCACCACCCACAACATTCCATCACAGGACATCTCCCAGCATCAACAATAAGTCTGTTGCCCATAGCAACCATTCAAGTATATGGAAGGCAATGTGGGGCGCATTATACAGTATTGAAGGCAATGTGGGATCCATTATACTATTTGGAAAGCAATTAGGGGCCCATTACACTACATGAAAGGCAATTTGGAGCCCCTAATATTATATGTAAGGGAATGTGGTGCTCATTATATTATATGGAAGGCAATGCGTGGACATTATTCTACATGGAAGGCAATGTGTGGCCCATTATACTATATTCAAGGTAATATGGGGTTCATTATACTATTTGGAAGGCAATCAGGCCCATTATACAGAAAGCAATGTGGGCTCCATATTCTACATGAAAGGCATTGTGGGGCCCATTATATTATATGGATGGCAATGTGTGGCTCATTATACTATATTAAAGGTAATGCGGGGTTCATTATACTATTTGGAAGGCAATCAGGGGCCTATTATATTATATGGAAGGCAATGTGGGGTCCATTATATTATATGGAAGGCCATGTGGGGCCCATTACACTACATGGAAGGCAATGTGGAGCCCATTACACTACATGGAAGGCAATGTGGGGCCATTATATTATATGGAAAGGAATGTTTATCCATTATACTATATGGAAGCCAATGTGGAGCCTATTCTAGTATATGAAAAACAGTCTCTGTTGCACATTGCAACCATTGAAGAATTTTCTTTTGTGAATTTTTTCACAATTTCACTTTATACTTTTCTAAAACATTTTTTTAGCAAAACTACAAAGACTTAAAAATTAAATTGTGACAAATTCCCTTTAAACAAAATAAAATTCAGTTACAGATTAGTCTGCGGGTAAATTGTGGAGGGAACAGATCTGTGGGATGGAAAACTGAACATAGGGTTAAGATCTGAACCTAGCAAAGTCATTAATTACTACAGGGACAAACTATCCGCCATTATAATAATAGACTGGGACTCACCGGCAGCCCTTGATAACTTACGGTGAAGAACAGGGAACAGCACAGAAACAACATGAAGATCTTCATTGTCTCTAGGGAGAGTCTCAGCACCAAGATACAGCTAATGTGATACAAGCTCCTAATGGGCGGAACCTCCTAGGGATGATGACATTGCAATGCTTTCAGTGACATCATCACCCACAACATTCCATTCCATCACAGGACATCTCCCAGCATCAACAATAAGTCTGTTGCCCATAGCAACCATTCAAGTATATGGAAGGCAATGTGGGGCGCATTATACAGTATTGAAGGCAATGTGGGATCCATTATACTATTTGGAAAGCAATTAGGGGCCCATTACACTACATGAAAGGCAATTTGGAGCCCCTAATATTATATGTAAGGGAATGTGGTGCTCATTATATTATATGGAAGGCAATGCGTGGACATTATTCTACATGGAAGGCAATGTGTGGCCCATTATACTATATTGAAGGCAATATGGGGTTCATTATTCTATTTGGAGCCCCTAATATTATATGTAAGGGAATGTGGTGCTCATTATATTATATGGAAGGCAATGCGTGGACATTATTCTACATGGAAGGCAATGTGTGGCCCATTATACTATATTGAAGGCAATATGGGGTTCATTATACTATTTGGAAGGCAATCAGGCCCATTACATGAAAGGCATTGTGGGGCCCATTATATTATATGGAAGGCAATGTGTGGCCCATTATTTGATATAGAAGGCAATGTGGAGCCCATTATATTATATGGAAGGGAATGTGTGGCCATTATTCTACATGGAAGCCAATGTGTAGTCAATTATACTATATAGCTGTGAGCCCGATGCGATTGCATCGGGATTCTAGAATGTGATAGATAGATAAAAAAGATACATAGATAGATAGATAGATAGATAGATAGATAGATAGATAGATAGATAGATAGATAGAAATAGACAGATAGATAGATAGATAAATAGATAGAAAAAGATAGATAGATAGATAGATAGATATAGATAGATAGATAGATAGATAGATAGATAGATAGATAGATAGATAGATAGAAAAAGATACATCGATATATAGATAGATAGATAGATAGATAGATAGAAAAAGATATATAGATAGATATATAGATAGATAGATAGATAGATAGATAGATAGATAGATCAAAACAAATAGATAGATAGATATAGATAGATAGATAGATAGAAAAAGATACATAGATATATAGATAGATAGATAGATAGATAGAAATAGATAGATAGATAGATAGATAGATAGATAGATAGATAGATAGATTGATAGATAGATAGACAGATAGTCGACGTAAAATAAAGGCTGCAGCACTCAAATTTGGATGTTTCCTCGCCTTTAATGACCTTCAGGTAAGATAGCCTGGAAGAAGGTCATACTGACCGAAACGTCGCTATCTTATACCTGAAGGCCATTAAAGGCGAGGAAACATCCAAATTTGAGTGCTGCAGCCTTTATTTTACGTCGACTGTCTAGTATAGGTGGCTGGATACCACCTGAAGGACTGGCAAGCACCTAGCAAGTTTGCTACATAAGAAAGAACCGCTGCTCAATAATTTTTCTTTACTCTAGATAGACAGATAGATAGATAGAAAAAGATAGATAGATAGATAGAAATAGATACATAGATAAATAGATAGATATAGATAGATAGATAGATATAAAATAGAGAGAAATAGATAGATAGATAGATAGATAGATAGATAGATAGAAAAAGATACATAGATAGATAGATAGATAGATAGATAGATAGATAGATAGATAGATAGATAAAAAAAGATACATAGATATATAGATAGATAGATACATAGATAGATAGATAGATAGATACATAGATAGATAGAAAAAGATAGATAGATATATAGATAGATAGATAGATAGATAGATAGATAGATAGAAAAAGATACATAGATATATATATAGATAGATAGATAGATAGATAGATAGATAGAAATAGATACATAGATAAATAGATAGATATAGATAGATATAAAATAGAGAGAAATAGATAGATAGATAGATAGATAGATAAAAAAGATACATAGATATATATAGATAAAAAAGAGAAAAAAGAGAAAAAAACTGCACAGCACTCACAGACTAAATGTGAACTGGTGCCAGCAGGGACACTGGGTCAAACAACTAGAAAAAGTTCTCTGCAGCACTCAGTCACCACCAATGACGTACAAATGCTAACAAGCTATATGTATACATATAGCTTTTTAGCATTTGTACGTCATTGGTGGTGACTGAGTGCTGCAGAGAACTTTTTCTAGTTGTTTGACCCAGTGTCCCTGCTGGCACCAGTTCACATTTAGTCTGTGAGTGCTGTGCAGTTTTTTTCTCTTTTTTCTCTTTTTTTATCTATATATCTATGTATCTTTTTTTATCTATCTATCTATCTATTTCTCTCTATTATATGTATACATATAGCTTGTTAGCATTTGTACGTCATTGGTGGTGACTGAGTGCTGCAGAGAACTTTTTCTAGTTGTTTGACCCAGTGTCCCTGCTGGCAGCAGTTCACATTTAGTCTGTGAGTGCTGTGCAGTTTTTTTCTCTTTTTTTGTATCATATGGAGATGCTGGCTCCATGCTGCAATTGCACCCTCATTGACCACAGGTGATCTAGGGTTGAGATGGATTCTGCCCACTGAGAAGTGGGGGGTGGACAAGGAGGACAGGGATGTCAGCGATAGGACTCATCAGACCTGAAGTCACTTTGTCGCAGTTGATGAGCAAGCAGACATTGGCCAATGTATGTACCAAGAACTTCAGAAATAAAAAGATAAGATTTTTGAGTTTTTTGAAAAAACGTAAGTTTTTATACATATAGCTTGTTAGCATTTGTACGTCATTGGTGGTGACTGAGTGCTGCAGAGAACTTTTTCTAGATATATAGATAGATAGATAGATAGATAGATAGATAGAAAAAGATACATAGATATATAGATAGATACATAGATAGATAGATAGATAGATAGATAGATAGATAGATAGATAGATAGATAGAAATAGATAGATAGATAGATAGATAGATAGATAGATAGAAAAAGATACATAGATATAGAGATAGATAGATAGATAGATAGATAGATAGATAGATAGATAGATAGAAATAGACAGATAGAAATAGAAAGAAATAGATAGATAGATAGATAGATAGATAGAAAGAGATAGATAGATAGAAAAAGATACATAGATATATAGATAGAAAAAGATAGATAGATAGATGTAGATAGATAGATAGATAGAAAAAGATACATAGATATATAGATAGATAGATAGATAGAAAAAGATAGATAGATAGATAGATACATAGATAGATAGATAGATAGATAGATAGATAGATAGAAAAAGATAAATAGATATATAGATATATAGATAGATAGATAGATAGATATAAATAGATAGATAGATATAGATAGATTTGTAGAAATAGAGAGAAATAGATAGATAGATAGATAGATAGATAGATAGATATAGATAGATATATAGAAATAGATAGATAGATAGAAATAGATAGAAGTAGATAGATAGAAATAGATAGATAGATAGATAGATAGATAGATAGATAGAAAAACATAAATCGATAAATAGATAGATAGATAGATAGATAGATAGATAGATAGAAAAAGATACATCGATAGATAGATAGAAAAAGATACATAGATATATAGATAGAAAAAGATAGATAGATAGATGTAGATAGATAGATAGATAGAAAAAGATACATAGATATATAGATAGATAGATAGAAAAAGATAGATAGATAGATACATAGATATATAGATAGATAGATAGATAGAAAAAGATACATAGATATATAGATAGATATATAGATAGATAGATAGATAGATAGAAAAAGATAAATAGATATATAGATATATAGATAGATAGATAGATAGATAGATATAAATAGATAGATAGATATAGATAGATTTGTAGAAATAGAGAGAAATAGATAGATAGATAGATAGATATAGATAGATATATAGAAATAGATAGATAGATAGAAGTAGATAGATAGAAATAGATAGATAGATAGATAGATAGATAGAAAAACATAAATCGATATATAGATACATAGATAGATAGATAGATAGATAGATAGATAGATAGAAAAAGATACATCGATAGATAGAAATAGATACATAGATAAATAGATAGACATAGATAGATAGATAGATATAAATAGATAGAAATAGATAGATAGATTGATAAATAGATAGATAGATAGATATAGATAGATAGATAGATAGATAGAGATAAATAGATAGATATAGATAGATAGATAGATAGATAGATAGATATAGATAGATAAATAGATACATAGATATATAGATAAACAGATAGATAGAAATACATAGATAGAAAGATAGATAGATAGATAGATATAGATAGATAGATAGATAGATAGATAGATAGATAGATAGATAGATAGATAGATAAAGATAGATAGATTGGGAGCAGCGTCCAAAGACCGACCACAGCCGAGCCCCGTGGCCGAAAATCAAACCAGGGGCTCGGGCATAAATTTCGCGAGATACCGCAAATGTAGGTCTATGGGAAGTGAGGGCGCAATCTGATTGGTCGGCGTTAGCAGACAGCGACCAATCAGAATCGCGGCGCCATGTTTAAAAATCGCATAGACATACATTAGCGGTGTGTCGGCGATTTTAAGTCCGGGCCCCTGGTTCTATTTTGCGGACCTAAAATCGCGGAGACGCCGCTAATGTATGTCTATGGGAAGTGAGGGCGAAATCTGATTGGTCGGCGTTAGCAGACAGCGACCAATCAGAATCGCGGCGCCATTTTTAAAAATCCCATAGACATACATTAGCGGTGTGTCGGCGATTTTAAGGCCGGGCCCTTGGTTCTATTTTCCGGACCTAAAATCGCGGAGACGCCGCTAATGTATGTCTATGGGAAGTGAGGGCGAAATCTGATTGGTCGGCGTTAGCAGACAGCGACCAATCAGAATCGCGGCGCCATGTTTAAAAATCCCATAGACATACATTAGCGGTGTGTCGGCGATTTTAAGTCCGGGCCCCTGGTTCTATTTTGCGGACCTAAAATCGCGGAGACGCCGCTAATGTATGTCTATGGGAAGTGAGGGCGAAATCTGATTGGTCGGCGTTAGCAGACAGCGACCAATCAGAATCGCGGCGCCATTTGTAAAAATCCCATAGACATACATTAGCGGTGTGTCGGCGATTTTAAGGCCGGGCCCCTGGTTCTATTTTCCGGACCTAAAATCGCGGAGACGCCGCTAATGTATGTCTATGGGAAGTGAGGGCGAAATCTGATTGGTCGGCGTTAGCAGACAGCGACAAATCAGAATCGCGGCGCCATTTTTAAAAATCCCATAGACATACATTAGCGGTGTCTCGGCAATTTTAAGGCCGGGCCCATGGTTCTATTTTCCGGACATAAAATCGCTGACACACGCTAATGTATCTCTATGGCATTTTTAAACATGGCGCCCCCATTCTGATTGGACGGCGCCTTCCCATAGAGATACATTGAGAAATGAGGCGCTATTGTGATTGGTCGGCGTCAGCAGACAGCGACCAATCAGAACAGCTCCTCGCTTCCCATAGACATAGATTAGCGCTGTGTCCGCGATTTTATGGCCGCAAAATAGAACCAGGGGCCCGGCCTTAAAATCGGCGACACACCGCTAATGTATGTCTATGGGATTTTTTAAAATGGCGCCGCGATTCTGATTGGTCGCTGTCTGCTAACGCCGACCAATCAGATTTCGCCCTCACTTCCCATAGACATACATTAGCGGCGTTTCCGCGATTTTATGTCCGGAAAATAGAACCATGGGCCCGGCCTTAAAATCGCCGAGACACCGCTAATGTATGTCAATGGGAAGTGAGGCGGTCTTCTGATTGGCTGACGGCAGTAGACAGCGACCAATCAGAAGAGCGCGTTACATCTCATAGAGATAGAATGGAGGATTTTTCGTCCATTGTATCGCAATGAGAAGTGAAGAGGACGTCGGAGCCGGAAGATGGCGGAAAGAAGACAGAAGACCCCCGGGGCCGGAGGAAGAGCCGGAGATGGCTGAAAGAAGAGAGAAGACCCCCGGGGCCGGACGAAGAAGACGCCTGGCCGGGCGGAGGAGTTGTGGATCGGACGGACGATCAGATGAATAAGAAGACATGTAAGTGATCGACGGCGTCGTTAGAGAAGGGTGCGGCGGGGCTTAGGGGGTAGGGGATTAGGTGCGGCGGGGCTTAGGGGGTAGGGGCTTAGGTGCGGCGGGGCTTAGGGGGTAGGGGCTTAGGTGTTAGGGGCTTAGGGGGTAGGGGCTTAGGTGTTAGGGGCTTAGGGGGTAGGGGCTTAGGTGCGGCGGGGCTTAGGGGGTAGGGGCTTAGGTGCGGTGGACTTAGGGGGTAGGGGCTTTAGTGTGGGCGGCGGGGCTTAGGGGGTAGGGGCTTAGGTGCGGCGGAGCTTAGGTGGTAGTGGGTTAGGGAGTAGGGGCTTAGGTGCGGCGGGGCTTTAGGGGGTAGTGGCTTAGGTGCGGCAGGGGGTAGGGGCTTAGGTGCGGCTTAGGGGGTATGCGGCGGGGCTTAGGGGGTAGGGGCTTAGGTGCGGCAGGGCTTATGAGGTAGGGGCTTAGGTGCGGCGGGGCTTAGGGGGTAGGGGCTTAGGTGCGGCGGAGCTTAGGTGGTAGTGGCTTAGGTGCGGCAGGGGGTAGGGGCTTAGGTGTGGCTTAGGGGGTATGCGGCGGGGCTTAGGGGGTAGGGGCTTAGGTGCGGCGGGGCTTATGAGGTTGGGGCTTAGGTGCGGCGGGGCTTAGGGGGTAGGGGCTTAGGTGCGGCGGGGTAGTGGCTTAGGTGCGGCAGGGGGTAGGGGCTTGCTTTAGTGTGGGCGGCGGGGCTTAGGGGGTAGGGGCTTAGGTGCGGCGGAGCTTAGGTGGTAGTGGCTTAGGGAGTAGGGGCTTAGGTGCGGCGGGGCTTAGGGGGTAGTGGCTTAGGTGCGGCAGGGGGTAGGGGCTTAGGTGCGGCTTAGGGGGTATGCGGCGGGGCTTATGGGCGGCGGGGCTTAGGGGGTAGGGGCTTAGGTGCGGCGGAGCTTAGGTGGTAGTGGGTTAGGGAGTAGGGGCTTAGGTGCGGCGGGGCTTAGGGGGTAGTGGCTTAGGTGCGGCAGGGGGTAGGGGCTTAGGTGCGGCTTAGGGGGTATGCGGCGGGGCTTAGGGGGTAGGGGCTTAGGTGCGGCGGGGCTTATGAGGTAGGGGCTTAGGTGCGGCGGGGCTTAGGGGGTAGGGGCTTAGGTGCGGCGGAGCTTAGGTGGTAGTGGCTTAAGGGGTAGGGGCTTAGGTGCGGCGGGGTAGTGGCTTAGGTGCGGCAGGGGGTAGGGGCTTAGGTGTGGCTTAGGGGGTATGCGGCGGGGCTTAGGGGATAGGGGCTTAGGTGCGGGGCTTAGGTGCGGCTTAGGGGGTATGCGGCGGGGCTTAGGGGGTAGGGGCTTAGGTGCGGCGGGGCTTATGAGGTAGGGGCTTAGGTGCGGCGGGGTAGTGGCTTAGGTGCGGCAGGGGGTAGGGGCTTAGGTGCGGCTTAGGGGATATGCGGCGGGGCTTAGGGGGTAGGGGCTTAGGTGCGGCGGGGCTTATGAGGTAGGGGCTTAGGTGCGGCGGGGCTTAGGGGGTAGGGGCTTAGGTGCGGCGGAGCTTAGGTGGTAGTGGCTTAGGGGGTAGGGGCTTAGCAGGGGGTAGGGGCTTAGGTGCGGATTAGGGGGTATGCGGCGGGGCTTAGGGGGTAGGGGCTTAGGTGCGGCGGGGCTTATGAGGTAGGGGCTTAGGTGCGGCGGGGCTTAGGGGGTAGGGGCTTAGGTGCGGCGGAGCTTAGGTGGTAGTGGCTTAGGGGGTAGGGGCTTAGGTGCGGCGGGGTAGTGGCTTAGGTGCGGCAGGGGGTAGGGGCTTAGGTGCGGCTTAGGGGGTATGCGGCGGGGCTTAAGGGGTAGGGGCTTAGGTGCGGGGCTTAGGTGCGGCTTAGGGGGTATGCGGCGGGGCTTAGGGGGTAGGGGCTTAGGTGCGGCGGGGCTTATGAGGTAGGGGCTTAGGTGCGGCGGGGTAGTGGCTTAGGTGCAGCAGGGGGTAGGGGCTTAGGTGCGGCTTAGGGGGTATGCGGCGGGGCTTAGGGGGTAGGGGCTTAGGTGCGGCGGGGCTTATGAGGTAGGGGCTTAGGTCCGGCGGGGCTTATGAGGTAGGGGCTTAGGTGCGGCGGGGCTTATGAGGTAGGGGCTTAGGTGCGGTGGGGCTTAGGGGGTAGGGGCTTAGGTGCGGCGGACTTAGGGGGTAGGGGCGGCGCACTGAGGGGGTGGCTTACAGCATGGGGCTGTAGTGTACAGCACTATGGTATACTACAGTCCCATGGCCATACGCCTGTCAGGCCTGAAGCGCCAGCGGTCATTGCGAGTCGTTGGTGCTTAGGGTTAGGGGCGGACAGGCGTATGGGCATGGGACTGTAGTATACCATAGCGGTGTACACTACAGCCCTATGCGAGTCCCTGCTGGCTGTGGCTTTGTTAGCGACTCGCAATGCCCGCTTTGCGGGCATTGCTTCGCGAGTCGCCGTGGCCGCTACGCGGCCACGGACAGAGTCCGGGTGAAGCACCCAGGACTCGCTAACAAAGCCACCGGAAGTCGCGCCGCTCCGACGGAAGTCAGCTACGGCAATTATATAATAGATGGAAGGTGATTAGGAGCCCATTATCTACTATAAAGTCTCCTAATGTTCTCTGTCTGTCACAGAAATCCTCCCCTGCCCCCTCGGGCCGGTGCGCTACACCTCCATCCCCGACCCTCCCCCCCCTCCCGAGCCACCATAAACTGTAACCACAGTCTAGAATACCCGATGCGTTAGAATCGGGCCACCATCTAGTATTACATAGAAGGCAATGTGGGGCCTATTATACTATATGAAAAACAGTCTCTGTTGCCCATAGCATTGATTCAAGTATTTTCTTCTATGAATCTTTTCACAATTTCACTTTATGCTTTAATAAACACATTTTTTAGCAAAACTACACCGACTTAAAATTAAAAAATTGTGACAAATTCCCTTTAAACAAAAAAAAATTCAGTTACAGATTAGTCTGCGGGTAAATTGTGGAGGGAACAGATCTGTGGGATGGAAAACTGAACATAGGGTTAAGATCTGAACCTAGCAAAGTCATTAATTACTACAGGGACAAACTATCCGCCATTATAATAATAGACTGGGACTCACCGGCAGCCCTTGATAACTTACGGTGAAGAACAGGGAACAGCACAGAAACAACATGAAGATCTTCATTGTCTCTAGGGAGAGTCTCAGCACCAAGATACAGCTAATGTGATACAAGCTCCTAATGGGCGGAACCTCCTAGGGATGATGACATTACAATGCTTTCAGTGACATCATCACCCACAACATTCCATCACAGGACATCTCCCAGCATCAACAATAAGTCTGTTGCCCATAGCAACCATTCAAGTATATGGAAGGCAATGTGGGGCGCAATATATAGTATTGAAGGCAATATATATACCACCACTGGGGCTGCCGGTATATACCACCACTGGGGCTGCTGTATACACCACTGGGGCTGCCTGTATATACCTTCACTGGGGCTGCCTGTATATACCTTCACTGGGGCTGCTGTATACACCACTGGGGCTGCCTGTATATACCACCACTGGGGCTGCTGTATACACCACTGGGGCTGCCTGTATATACCACTACTGGGGCTGCCTTTATACACCTCTGGGGAGGCTGCTGTAATACTGCTGGGGCCTGTATACACCACTGGGGAGGCTGCTGTATACTACCACTGGGGAGGCCTGTATACCACTGGGGAGGCTGCTGTATACTACCACTGGGGAGGCTGCTGTATACTACCACTGGGGAGGCCTGTATACCACTGGGGAGGCTGCTGTATACTACCACTGGGGAGGCCTGTATACCTGTGCTGGGGTCCACCCTCGGCTTATACACAAGTCAATAGGTTTTCCCAGGTTTTGGGGGCAAAAGTAGGGGGGTCGGCTTATACACGGGTCAGCTTATACACGAGTATATACGGTAATTGAAAAAAAAGGACATAGCGCTTCACTGCTTTTTTGATTGTCAGTGAAGATAAAGCGGACAGCTACGGGCTGCCATGCCCAGCTGCCTGGCTTCACTTTGGCTGGCAATCAAAATACAGGGAAGCCCATTATTTTTTTTTAATTATTTAAAAATACTTTAAAAAAAAGCTTTGGCTTTGCTTTTGATTGCTAGCCAATGAAAAACCCAGGCAGCTGGGGGCTGGGATTCTCAGCATGGTAAAGCCCAAGCATTCTGGGCCCCCCACACTGAAAAATCACAACCCACAGCTGCCCCTGAAAATGACGCATTATTTCACAGTGCAATTTTCAGACGCTTTACCCGGCTCTTCCACTGGCCCTAGTGGTGGTTGCACGCTGGGTAATAAAGGGGTTAATGCCAGCTTTGTATTGACAGCTGGCACTAAGTATGAGATTCATAATGTATGGCCATTATTACACTCCCCCACTATGAATCGAGTAAACCTTAAAAAAACACAACACAGAGAAAAAATCTTTTAATTGCAATAAAAGACAAGACAAACATTATAATTGAAATAAAAGACAAAGACAGCCATGGTTCCAATCTTTAATAACCCAAAACAAACCATCCGATGATAATCCACAGGTTTGTCTCTCAGCAAACATATTCAGTTCTGCTACAATGCTTCTCTTGCTCTCTTACGGATGTTTACCGCCTGCCGTGATGCACTTCATTGGGGCTATCCTAGTTCACAGCTAACACATCCCTGCTGAGAACTGGGATGACCTTTCTCACGGCATCCAGGTGTCAGCGTGAGCCTGCTAGTTGCTGTGAACAGATGTGTGTCTGCTCACAGCGATGTAGCAGAGCTGAACATGTTTGCAGAGGGACAGACCTGTGAATTATAATTGAAGGTTCGTTTTGTGTTATTAAAGATGAGAACCAGGGGCGTTTTTTGTGTTTTATTGCAATTAAA
>JARQOC010000984.1:0-53902 GCA_033576535.1 Allobates femoralis | reverse complement strand
CTTTTTCGTGCAGGTGGGCCCTGTTGCCAAAAAAATTAGCCCAAGGGGGGGAGTCAACTTATTTTGAAGTTGGGAAGGGCGCGTGGCCCATACTATTTGCTTGTCCGAGAGCATAGTACAAGCAACGTATTCGATGCAGGTATAGGCTTGTAGCCTCAAAAAATTAGCCCAAGGGGCGAGATCAACTCTATTTGAAGTTGAGGAGGGCGCGTGGCCCATACTATTTGCTTGTCCTGAGAGCATAGTACAAGCAACGTATTCGATGCAGGTATAGGCTTGTAGCCTCAAAAAATTAGCCAAGGGGCGAGATCAACTCTATTTGGAAGTTGAGGAGGGCGCGTGGCCCATACTATTTGCTTGTCCTGAGAGCATAGTACAAGCAACGTATTCGATGCAGGTATAGGCTTGTAGCTCAAAAAATTAGCCCAAGGGGCGAGATCAACTCTATTTGGAAGTTGAGGAGGGCGCGTGGCCCATACTATTTGCTTGTCCTGTGAGCATAGTACAAGCAACGTATTCGATGCAGGTATAGGCTTGTAGCCTCAAAAAATTAGCCCAAGGGGCGAGATCAACTCTATTGGAAGTTGAGGAGGGCGCGTGGCCCATACTATTTGCTTGTCCTGTGAGCATAGTACAAGCAACGTATTCGATGCAGGTATAGGCTTGTAGCCTCAAAAAATTAGCCCAAGGGGCGAGATCAACTCTATTTGGAAGTTGAGGAGGGCGCGTGGCCCATACTATTTGCTTGTCCTGAGAGCATAGTACAAGCAACGTATTCGATGCAGGTATAGGCTTGTAGCCTCAAAAAATTAGCCCAAGGGGCGAGATCAACTCTATTTGGAAGTTGAGGAGGGCGCGTGGCCCATACTATTTGCTTGTCCTGTGAGCATAGTACAAGCAACGTATTCGATGCAGGTATAGGCTTGTAGCCTCAAAAAATTAGCCCAAGGGGCGAGATCAACTCTATTTGGAAGTTGAGGAGGGCGCGTGGCCCATACTATTTGCTTGTCCTGAGAGCATAGTACAAGCAACGTATTCGATGCAGGTATAGGCTTGTAGCCTCAAAAAATTAGCCCAAGGGGCGAGATCAACTCTATTTGGAAGTTGAGGAGGGCGCGTGGCCCATACTATTTGCTTGTCCTGTGAGCATAGTACAAGCAACGTATTCGATGCAGGTATAGGCTTGTAGCCTCAAAAAATTAGCCCAAGGGGCGAGATCAACTCTATTTGGAAGTTGAGGAGGGCGCGTGGCCCATACTATTTGCTTGTCCTGAGAGCATAGTACAAGCAACGTATTCGATGCAGGTATAGGCTTGTAGCCTCAAAAAATTAGCCCAAGGGGCGAGATCAACTCTATTTGGAAGTTGAGGAGGGCGCGTGGCCCATACTATTTGCTTGTCCTGTGAGCATAGTACAAGCAACGTATTCGATGCAGGTATAGGCTTGTAGCCTCAAAAAATTAGCCCAAGGGGCGGGATCAACATTTTTAAAATTTATGCAAGGCACTTGAGCCAAACTATATGTTTTATTTCAGTTTGAGAAATGCCCACAATGCAGGCATAGGCTTGTTGCCTTAAAAAATTCAGCCAAGAGACTGTTTTGGATTGTCTGACATAATTCAACGGTCAAAAAACATCACAAGTGCATGCATTATTCAAGTAACATTACTGACACTGATTGTATAGTTTTGTTGTCATGCAGCAAGTGTAGCAGGAACATTATTTATCCAATCTTCTTAGCAGAGGGACATTGTTTATCCTTTGTGTCAGAAGAGGACATAATGTTTAAACCGCACTGAGCCAAACGTAACAAATTTGAAAATGTCCCTCTAGGTTTGGGAACTCTCGTCTGAAGGGGTTAAGAACTTTGATGATATCCAGTCCTTGTTAAACTTAATGAGAGTGAGTCTGTCGGCATTTTCTGTAGTCAGCCGTGACCTTCTATCAGTGACAATTCCCCCAGCGGCACTAAAAACACGCTCTGATGTCACACTAGCAGCTGGGCAGGCCAGCAAACTCCAAGGCATACACAGACAGCTCAGTCCAAGCGTGAAGCTTGGAAACCCAGTAATTAAAGGGTACAGAGGGGTCGGTTAAGAAGCTGGTAGTGTCACACAAATACTCGTTCAACATGTTTGACAATGTTTGTCTCCTAGACAAGGGGACCGTAGGCACAATCCGTTGCAGATTGGAAGGTCTGTTGAACATCGCCCAGTTGGTGGACATCTTACCACCACCTCTTCTTGACAATGTGGCAGTTTGTGTTCGAACCAAAGGCTGCTGTGGCAAAGAGCTGCTTGTTCGTGGTATAGCGGAGTCAGATGGTGAAATTGACGTTAAATTGTCAACCACCACACTTTTGAAATAATCCATCGTTAAGCCCCTTGGTGACTGCAACAGCAGCGATGGAAACTTGTCTTTGTAGCGTGGGTCAAGGAATGTTGACAACCAGTAGAGGTCGCTGTCATAGATGTTAATGACGCGTGGATCCTGGGACAGACATTGAGACATGAAGTCAGACATGTGTGCTAGGCTACAAAGACTCATGTCTTCTGTGTCACCAGACTGATGAACAATAGGCATCATGGTCTCAAAATCGGTCTCCGCCTCCTGCTCTTCAGCCCACCCATGCTGTACCGACATAAAACTGGGGTTGGGAGTTCCATCAGGGTGCACCTCAGTACCATGGAGAAATAAATCGTCTTCATCTTCCTCATCACTGTTTTGTTCTGCAGCCAATGTTGCCGGCTGAAATTGGCTTTGCTGGCTCTGATCCTGGATGTTAAAATGTGGATCCATAGCCCTCTGCTGTGCCCTCAATGATTCTGTTTTAAGATTCAGGAGAGAATCTTTAAGCAAACACAGCATGGGGATGGTGAGACTAATAATGGACTCATCACCGCTGACCAGTTTTGTGCAGTAATCGAAGTTCTCTAGAACCTCGCAAAGGTCAGCAATCCAGACCCACTCCATCGTACCAATGTGTCTTGTATTACTTCCTGGGTGACGGGCATGTTGCAGCTGATATTCCGCTATAGCCCTCTGCTGCTCATTGAACCTAGCCAACATATGGAATGTAGAATTCCATCGTGTGGGCATGTCGCAAATTAATCTGTGTTTGGGCAAATTAAATTGCTGTTGAAGGGCAGATAGATTTGCAAGTGCCGTTGATGAATGTCGGAAATGTCCGCAATTTCTACGCACCTTCTCTAGTAGATCAGATAACTCTGGGTAATTTTTCAAGAATTTCTGAACTACAAGATTCAGTACGTGAGCCATGCAAGGCACGTGTTGAAGTTTACCGAGCTTTATTGCTGCAACAAGGTTTCGTCCGTTATCACTGACAACAAGACCTGCTTGTAGTTGCAGTGGGGCCAGCCACTCATCTGTCTGTTGTTTAATACCTTTCCACAGCTCGTTTGCAGTGTGAGGTGTGTCACCTAGACAGATGAGCTTAAGAAGAGCCTGTTGTCGCCTGGCTGATGCAGTACTGCAAAGCTCCCAACTTTGACGTGATGTGGCGGACAAATCAGCAGTGGTCAAGGAAGTTGAAGACGCACATTGTGTTGTAGAAGTATATGAGGACGCGGACACCCGGAATGATGCTGTGCCCGCTATTCGTGGAGTTGGTAGGATCGCAGATATTCCACTATTACACTTTGGGACACTCTCGACAAGGTTGATCCAGTGAGCTGTCAGGGATATGTATCTGCCCTGTCCACAAGTACTTGTCCAGGTATCAGTTGTCAGGTGAACTTTTCCGCTCACAGCATTTGTCAGTGCACGCTTCAAGTTGTTAACCACGTGCAGATGTAGCGCGGGTATGGCAGTACGTGAAAAAAAATTGCGACTGGGGACAGTGTATCGTGGTGCTGCCACAGCCAACAACTCCCTAAAAGCCTCAGTATCAACAAGCCTAAATGGCAGCATTTCTACAGCTAACAGCTTAGAAATTTGCGCTGTCATTTGTCGAGAAAAAGGGTGTGTGGATGGGTGCTTCCGCTGCCTCTCATACAGCTGTGGAACAGACAACTGGACATTTGGCGCAGACTCACAAGTCACTTGACTACTGTCATATCTCTGGTCTAACGCAGCTTGTGGTGAGATCGTATGAGTAGGAGCTGCTGCATGAACAGTAGATGGTGAAGGACGATTCTGAAGTGGCATAACGGTGTTGAGGTCAGAAGGCCCTGATGTCGAACCCTGATGGGCCAACCACTGACTTGGGTGCTTAAGAGTCATGTGTTTTCGCATACTGCTGGTGCTCAAGTTTACTTTGCCCTGGCCTCTGCTCAGCCTGGCATAGCAGATGTTACATATAACCACATTTGGTACTGATGGGCTATCTTTGAAAAATTTCCAGACAATGGATGTTCGTCCTTTAGGTTGTGGTGTAGGAACTGAAGGATGAGTCTGGCCAACACAAACTGTAGACACATTTTGGCCAACTGTTCTTAAAGTTGGGGCAACAGTTGGTACAGTTTGTGCAACAGTTGACACAATTTGGGCTACTGTTGTCACAGCTTGGATTCGGGATAAAGGAGTAAGCCTGGGTGCTTTAGGCGGTGGTACATAACCACTTTCCTCCTCCTGGCTGCTCTGTTGGCTCTGCATGTCAAGTGTCCAGGTTGGATCAGTGGTCTCATCATCCACCCCCTCCTCCTCAAAGTCATCTGGATAACGTGACTGATTGTTCACCGAATGGACTTAAAAACAGACAAAAAAAACTCACCAAAATTTGCCAGGTAAATACCCATTGCACTTAGCAGCGGCTGTCAGCTCCTCTGGAGGCAACACAGGTGTCTGTATGCCGGTACTCAATCACCTGCAACCCACAGTGGGGGCGGTTGTGGCACCAGCGTCCGGCCATGCTGTCAGGGAGGTGACTGGTGGCATTTAAAGACACGAGGTTACCAAGGGCTCTGCCATTCATGGTGCATGCAAGGCATAGTGTCAGAGCAGCCTATTGGTCACGCCCTTCTATTAGATCAGGCGGGCTGTTCCGCACTGATTACATGCCTCACATAACGACAGACGCCCCCCAGAGGGCTCAGCCTCAAACTGCAGATGAAAAAATGCAATAAAACACTAAAGATGAAAAATGTGAGGTGTTTGTTGGTATTTTGGCCAAAAAACGTAAGCTGGTAACCCACGGTCAAGGGCCCTCACGCTTACCAGTCCTAACCACATGCCTTTTGAGACATGTACAATTTAATTTAGATTGTTCACCGAATGGACTTAAAAACAGACAAAAAAAACTCACCAAAATTTGCCAGGTAAATACCCATTGCACTTAGCAGCGGCTGTCAGCTCCTCTGGAGGCAACACAGGTGTCTGTATGCCGGTACTCAATCACCTGCAACCCACAGTGGGGGCGGTTGTGGCACCAGCGTCCGGCCATGCTGTCAGGGAGGTGACTGGTGGCATTTAAAGACACGAGGTTACCAAGGGCTCTGCCATTCATGGTGCATGCAAGGCATAGTGTCAGAGCAGCCTATTGGTCACGCCCTTCTATTAGATCAGGCGGGCTGTTCCGCACTGATTACATGCCTCACATAACGACAGACGCCCCCCAGAGGGCTCAGCCTCAAATTGCAGATGAAAAAATGCAATAAAACACTAAAGATGAAAAATGTGAGGTGTTTGTTGGTATTTTGGCCAAAAAACGTAAGCTGGTAACCCACGGTCAAGGGCCCTCACGCTTACCAGTCCTAACCACATGCCTTTTGAGACATGTACAATTTAATTTAGATTGTTCACCGAATGGACTTAAAAACAGACAAAAAAAACTCACCAAAATTTGCCAGGTAAATACCCATTGCACTTAGCAGCGGCTGTCAGCTCCTCTGGAGGCAACACAGGTGTCTGTATGCCGGTACTCAATCACCTGCAACCCACAGTGGGGGCGGTTGTGGCACCAGCGTCCGGCCATGCTGTCAGGGAGGTGACTGGTGGCATTTAAAGACACGAGGTTACCAAGGGCTCTGCCATTCATGGTGCATGCAAGGCATAGTGTCAGAGCAGCCTATTGGTCACGCCCTTCTATTAGATCAGGCGGGCTGTTCCGCACTGATTACATGCCTCACATAACGACAGACGCCCCCCAGAGGGCTCAGCCTCAAACTGCAGATGAAAAAATGCAATAAAACACTAAAGATGAAAAATGTGAGGTGTTTGTTGGTATTTTGGCCAAAAAACGTAAGCTGGTAACCCACGGTCAAGGGCCCTCACGCTTACCAGTCCTAACCACATGCCTTTTGAGACATGTACAATTTAATTTAGATTGTTCACCGAATGGACTTAAAAACAGACAAAAAAAACTCACCAAAATTTGCCAGGTAAATACCCATTGCACTTAGCAGCGGCTGTCAGCTCCTCTGGAGGCAACACAGGTGTCTGTATGCCGGTACTCAATCACCTGCAACCCACAGTGGGGGCGGTTGTGGCACCAGCGTCCGGCCATGCTGTCAGGGAGGTGACTGGTGGCATTTAAAGACACGAGGTTACCAAGGGCTCTGCCATTCATGGTGCATGCAAGGCATAGTGTCAGAGCAGCCTATTGGTCACGCCCTTCTATTAGATCAGGCGGGCTGTTCCGCACTGATTACATGCCTCACATAACGACAGACGCCCCCCAGAGGGCTCAGCCTCAAACTGCAGATGAAAAAATGCAATAAAACACTAAAGATGAAAAATGTGAGGTGTTTGTTGGTATTTTGGCCAAAAAACGTAAGCTGGTAACCCACGGTCAAGGGCCCTCACGCTTACCAGTCCTAACCACATGCCTTTTGAGACATGTACAATTTAATTTAGATTGTTCACCGAATGGACTTAAAAACAGAACAAAAAAAAAAACATAACGTGACTGGTCAGGCTGGCCAGATGAGATGTGTGTCTCATCATCATCATCATCCTCCACCTCCTGAGACGGTCTATGGCTTTGTTGAAAGGGACGTTCTTCAGGACGAGGTGAATCCAAACTTTGTCCATAGATGGAATGTACGTCTGGTTCAAGTATCTGTTCAGGCAGTGACAAAGAAAGGTCCGGTTGTCTGAATGGCTGATAAGAACCAAATAAATCTTCCGAATGCCCAAGTTCACGGTCTAAATTTTCCTCCGTCTGGCGATGGCTTGAGGAAATAGGAAGATTTTGTGGATTAGATGACCCCGCGTTGTCAGTAGCGGCACTTGAATATGGTGTCAAGGATGATTGTGTGCTGCCAGAACCCGTGGTTGAGGTCTTGTCAGCCATCCAAGATGTTATTTGGTCTTGATCTTCCGCCCTCAAGACACGTTTCGGTTGAGTACTGGGAAATTTAGACAGCAGGAAGGTGGATCGATCAATCCTTGTCTGTCTACTTCTACCAGTGCCTTGTTGTTCACGACTGCTAGGGCCCCGACCTCGTCCCTGTCCTTTTGCAGACTGGTTTTTGGGAATTTGGTGTTTTTGGGACATTGTTGACAAATGCACAGCCACCGAGATGGAGTTAGGTGTTGCTGCAGGCGTCACTTACTGGCGGTGTTAAGTGTGTGCTAACACTTCACAGTGAAGCACTACACTATTCACTGAAAAAATTAGAAAGTGCGCACAGCCACCGAGATGGAGTTTGGTGTTGCTGCAGGCGTCACTTACTGGCGGGTTAAGTGTGTGCTAACACTTGACAGTGAAGCACTACACTATTCCCTGAAAAAATTAGAAAGTGCGCACAGCCACCGAGATGGAGTTTGGTGTTGCTGCAGGCGTCACTTACTGGCGGGTTAAGTGTGTGCTACATTGCAGTGAAGCACTACACTATCCCTGAAAAAATTAGAAAGTGCGCAAGCCACGAGATGGAGTTTGGTGTTGCTGCAGGCGTCACTTATGGCGGGTTAAGTGTGTGCTACACTTGACAGTGAAGCACTACACTATTCCCTGAAAATTAGAAAGTGCGCACAGCCACCGAGATGGAGTTTGGTGTTGCTGCAGGGTCACTTACTGGCGGGTTAAGTGTGTGCTACACTTGGCAGTGAAGCACTACACTATTCCCTGAAAAAATTGAAAGTGCGCACAGCCACCGAGATGGAGTTTGGTGTTGCTGCAGGCGTCACTTATGGCGGGTTAAGTGTGTGCTAACACTTGACAGTAAAGCACTACACTATTCCCTGAAAAAATTAGAAAGTGCGCACAGCCACCGAGATGGAGTTTGGTGTTGCTGCAGGCGTCACTTACTGGGGGTTAAGTGTGTGCTAACACTTGACAGTGAAGCACTACACTATTCCCTGAAAAATTAGAAAGTGCGCACAGCCACCGAGATGGAGTTTGGTGTTGCTGCAGGCGTCACTTACTGGCGGGTTAAGTGTGTGCTAACACTTGGCAGTGAAGCACTACACTATTCCCTGAAAAATTAGAAAGTGCGCACAGCCACCGAGATGGAGTTTGGTGTTGCTGCAGGCGTCACTTACTGGCGGGTTAAGTGTGTGCTAACACTTGCAGTGAAGCACTACACTATTCCCTGAAAAAATTAGAAAGTGCGCACAGCCACGAGATGGAGTTTGGTGTTGCTGCAGGCGTCACTTACTGGCGGGTTAAGTGTGTGCTAACACTTGACAGTGAAGCACTACACTATTCCCTGAAAAAATTAGAAAGTGCGCACAGCCACGAGATGGAGTTTGGTGTTGCTGCAGGCGTCACTTACTGGCGGGTTAAGTGTGTGCTAACACTTGCAGTGAAGCACTACACTATTCCCTGAAAAAATTAGAAAGTGCGCACAGCACCGAGATGGAGTTTGGTGTTGCTGCAGGCGTCACTTACTGGCGGGTTAAGTGTGTGCTAACACTTGCAGTGAAGCACTACACTATTCCCTGAAAAAATTAGAAAGTGCGCACAGCCACCGAGATGGAGTTTGGTGTTGCTGCAGGCGTCACTTACTGGCGGGTTAAGTGTGTGCTACACTTGGCAGTGAAGCACTACACTATTCCCTGAAAAAATTAGAAAGTGCGCACAGCCACCGAGATGGAGTTTGGTGTTGCTGCAGGCGTCACTTACTGGCGGGTTAAGTGTGTGCTAACACTTGCAGTGAAGCACTACACTATTCCCTGAAAAAATTAGAAAGTGCGCACAGCCACCGAGATGGAGTTTGGTGTTGCTGCAGGCGTCACTTACTGGCGGGTTAAGTGTGTGCTACACTTGACAGTGAAGCACTACACTATTCCTGAAAAAATTAGAAAGTGCGCACAGCCACCGAGATGGAGTTTGGTGTTGCTGCAGGCGTCACTTACTGGCGGGTTAAGTGTGTGCTAACACTTGACAGTGAAGCACTACACTATTCCCTGAAAAAATTAGAAAGTGCGCACAGCCACCGAGATGGAGTTTGGTGTTGCTGCAGGCGTCACTTACTGGCGGGTTAAGTGTGTGCTAACACTTGACAGTGAAGCACTACACTATTCCCTGAAAAAATTAGAAAGTGCGCACAGCCACCGAGATGGAGTTTGGTGTTGCTGCAGGCGTCACTTATGGCGGGTTAAGTGTGTGCTACCATTGGCAGTGAAGCACTACACTATTCCTGAAAAATTAGAAAGTGCGCACAGCCACGAGATGGAGTTTGGTGTTGCTGCAGGCGTCACTTACTGGCGGGTTAAGTGTGTGCTAACATTGGCAGTGAAGCACTACACTATTCCCTGAAAAATTAAAAGTGCGCAAGCCACCGAGATGGAGTTTGGTGTTGCTGCAGGGTCACTTACTGGCGGTTAAGTGTGTGCTACCACTTGGCAGTGAAGCACTACACTATTCCCTAAAAAATTAGAAAGTGCGCACAGCCACCGAGATGGAGTTTGGTGTTGCTGCAGGCGTCACTTACTGGCGGGTTAAGTGTGTGCTACACTTGGCAGTGAAGCACTACACTATTCCCTTAAAAAATTAGAAAGTGCGCACAGCCCCGAGATGGAGTTTGGTGTTGCTGAGGCGTCACTTACTGGCGGGTTAAGTGTGTGTAACACTTGACAGTGAAGCACTACACTATTCCCTGAAAAATTAGAAAGTGCGCACAGCCACCGATGGAGTTTGTGTTGCTGCAGGCGTCACTTCTGGCGGGTTAAGTGTTGCTACCACTTGCAGTGAAGCCTACACTATTCCCTGAAAAAATTAGAAAGTGCCACAGCCACCGAGATGATTTGGTGTTGCTGCAGGCGTCACTTATGGGGGTTAAGTGTGTGCTACACTTGCAGTGAAGCACTACACTATTCCCTGAAAAAATTAGAAAGTGCGCACAGCCACGAGATGGAGTTTGGTGTTGCTGCAGGCGTCACTTACTGGGGTTAAGTGTGTGCTAACACTTGACAGTGAAGCACTACACTATTCCCTGAAAAAATTAGAAGTCGCACAGCCACCGAGATGGAGTTTGGTGTTGCTGAGGCGTCACTTACTGGCGGTTAAGTGTGTGCTACACTTGGCAGTGAAGCACTACACTATTCCCTGAAAAATTAGAAAGTGCGCACACCACCGAGATGGAGTTTGGTGTTGCTGCAGGCGTCACTTACTGCGGGTTAAGTGTGTGCTACCACTTGGCAGTGAAGCACTACACTATTCCCTGAAAAATTAGAAAGTGCGCACAGCCACCGAGATGGAGTTTGGTGTTGCTGCAGGCGTCACTTACTGCGGGTTAAGTGTGTGCTACACTTGCAGTGAAGCACTACACTATTCCCTTAAAAAATTAGAAAGTGCGCACAGCCACCGAGATGGAGTTTGGTGTTGCTGCAGGCTCACTTACTGGCGGGTTAAGTGTGTGCTACACTTGCAGTGAAGCACTACACTATTCCCTGAAAAATTAGAAAGTGCGCACAGCCACCGAGATGGAGTTTGGTTTGCTGAGGCGTCACTTACGGCGGGTTAAGTGTGTGCTAACACTTGCAGTGAAGCACTACACTATTCCCTGAAAAATTAGAAAGTGCGCACAGCCACCGAGATGGAGTTTGGTGTTGCTGCAGGCGTCACTTACTGGCGGGTTAAGTGTGTGCTACACTTGCAGTGAAGCACTACACTATTCCCTGAAAAATTAGAAAGTGCGCACAGCCACCGAGATGGATTTGTTTGCAGCGCTACGCGGGTAAGTGTGTCTACATTGGTAGCACAATCCAAAATTAAAAGTGGCAACCGAGGTTGGTGTGCGCAGCGTCACTACTGGCGGGTAGTGTGTCTACACTTGACAGTGAAGCACTACACTATTCCTGAAAAATTAGAAAGTGCGCACAGCCACCGAGATGAGTTTGGTGTTGCTGCAGGCGCATTACTGCGGGTTAAGTGTGTGCACACTTGCAGTGAAGCACTAACTATTCCTGAAAAAATTAGAAAGTGCGCACAGCCACCGAGATGGATTTGGTGTTGCTGAGGCTCACTTACTGGCGGTAAGTTGTGCTACACTGCGTGAAGCACTACATATTCCCTAAAAATTAGAAAGTGCGCACAGCCACGAATGGTTTGGGTTGCTGCAGCGTCACTTACGGCGGTTAAGTGTTGCTACACTTGCGTGAAGCACTACACTTTCCCTAAAAATTAGAAAGTGCGCCAGCCACCGAGATGGAGTTTGTGTTGCTGCAGGCGTCACTACTGCGGTAAGTGTGTGCTACATTGCATGAAGCACTACCATTCCCTAAAATTAGAAGTGGCACAGCACGAGATGGATTTGGTGTTGCTGAGGCGTCACTTACTGGGGGTTAAGTGTGTGCTAAACTTGACAGTGAGCACTACACTATTCCTGAAAAAATAGAAAGTGGCACAGCCACCGAGATGGAGTTTGGTGTTGCGCAGCGTCACTTACTGGCGGGTTAAGTGTGTGCTACCACTTGCAGTGAAGCATACACTATTCCCTGAAAAAATTAGAAAGTGGACAGCCACGAGATGGATTTGGTGTTGCTGCAGGCGTCACTTACTGGGGTTAAGTGTGTGCTAACACTTGACAGTGAAGCCTACACTATTCCTGAAAAATTAGAAAGTGCGCACAGCACCAGATGGAGTTTGGTGTTGCTGCAGGCGTCACTTACTGCGGTTAAGTGTGTGCTAACACTTGCAGTGAAGCTACACTATTCCCTGAAAAAATAAAGTGCGCACAGCCACCGAGATGGAGTTTGGTGTTGCTGCAGGCGTCACTTACTGGCGGTTAAGTGTGTGCTACACTTGCAGTGAAGCACTACACATTCCCTAAAAATTAGAAAGTGGCACAGCCACGAGATGGAGTTTGGTGTTGCTGCAGGCGTCACTTACTGCGGGTTAGTGTGTGCTACACTTGACAGTGAAGCACTACACTATTCCCTGAAAAAATTAGAAGTGCGCACAGCCACCGAGATGGAGTTGGTGTGCTGCAGGGTCACTTACTGCGGGTTAAGTGTGCTACCACTTGGCAGTGAAGCACTAACTATTCCCTGAAAATTAGAAAGTGCGCACAGCACCGGATGGAGTTTGTGTTGCTGCAGGCGTCACTATGGGGTTAAGTGTGTGCTAACACTTGACAGTGAAGCCTACACTATTCCCTGAAAATTAGAAAGTGCGCACAGCCACCGAGATGGAGTTTGGTGTTGCTGCAGGCGTCACTTATGGCGGGTTAATGTGTGCTACACTTGCATGAAGCACTACACTATCCCTGAAAAATTAGAAAGTGCGCACAGCCACCGAGATGGGTTTGGTGTTGCTGCAGGCGTCATTACTGGGGGTTATGTGTGCTACACTTGCAGTGAAGCACTACACTATTCCCTAAAAAATTAGAAAGTGCGCACAGCCACCGAGATGGAGTTTGGTGTTGCTGCAGGCGTCACTTACTGGCGGGTTAAGTGTGTGCTAACACTTGACAGTGAAGCACTACACTATTCCCTGAAAAAATTAGAAAGTGCGCACAGCCACCGAGATGGAGTTTGGTGTTGCTGCAGGCGTCACTTACTGGCGGGTTAAGTGTGTGCTAACACTTGACAGTGAAGCACTACACTATTCCCTGAAAAAATTAGAAAGTGCGCACAGCCACCGAGATGGAGTTTGGTGTTGCTGCAGGCGTCACTTACTGGCGGGTTAAGTGTGTGCTAGCACTTGGCAGTGAAGCACTACACTATTCCCTGAAAAAATTAGAAAGTGCGCACAGCCACCGAGATGGAGTTTGGTGTTGTTGCAGGCGTCACTTACTGGCGGGTTAAGTGTGTGCTAACACTTGACAGTGAAGCACTACACTATTCCCTGAAAAAATTAGAAAGTGCGCACAGCCACCGAGATGGAGTTTGGTGTTGCTGCAGGCGTCACTTACTGGCGGGTTAAGTGTGTGCTACACTTGGCAGTGAAGCACTACACTATTCCCTGAAAAAATTAGAAAGTGCGCACAGCCACCGAGATGGAGTTTGGTGTTGCTGCAGGCGTCACTTACTGGCGGGTTAAGTGTGTGCTAACACTTGACAGTGAAGCACTACACTATTCCCTGACAAAATTAGAAAGTGCGCACAGCCACCGAGATGGAGTTTGGTGTTGCTGCAGGCGTCACTTACTGGCGGGTTAAGTGTGTGCTACCACTTGGCAGTGAAGCACTACACTATTCCCTGAAAAAATTAGAAAGTGCGCACAGCCACCGAGATGGAGTTTGGTTTTGCTGCAGGCGTCACTTACTGGCGGGTTAAGTGTGTGCTAACACTTGACAGTGAAGCACTACACTATTCCCTGAAAAAATTAGAAAGTGCGCACAGCCACCGAGATGGAGTTTGGTGTTGCTGCAGGCATCACTTACTGGCGGGTTAAGTGTGTGCTACCACTTGGCAGTGAAGCACTACACTATTCCCTGAAAAAATTAGAAAGTGCGCACAGCCACCGAGATGGAGTTTGGTGTTGCTGCAGGCGTCACTTACTGGCGGGTTAAGTGTGTGCTAACACTTGGCAGTGAAGCAGCACACTATTCCCTGAAAAAAATTATTAAGTGCGCACAATTAGTCGCAGAAGTAGGTGGCGTACGTGCTATTTGCAGCTAGGAGAGCAGCAACGCACTGTTCTGCCACAGACAAAATAACGCTGAAGGGGTTTTTAGGACCCAAAATCTATCAGCTGGCAAAAAATTGTAAATAGTACCTCAGCTATGCCTCTCACTTCAGCTATTAGAACAGCTGAGTGAGTAAGCGAAGCTATGAGGTCGCTCCTGTGAACACTGTAAAGGCTGCAGCTCCCTGCTTCCCTGCCTGCCTACAGTGTCACAGTACACAGTACTCCTCTGTCCTCCTGCTAGCTCTCACAAGAGCTGTTTGGGGTTAATATAAGGAATCTTGAAGTTCCCTACACTCACTGACAATCCCTATGATCTGCTCCAGAATCTACCTCACCCTGTTCTAGCTCAGATCTTCAGAGAAATGTGCTCAAAATGGCGGTGGCAAGGCTTATATACAGCCTTGCCTGTCATCGATGACATAGCCATCACGATGGACAGAAGCCAATCATAGTAATGCCACAAGAAGAGGGCTGTGGCATTACTGAATAAGATTGGCTAACATCCTTGTCCATCTTCACAAGTTTGTCTGACCTAACACGCTAGGCTGTCTCGGAAGATTTGTCGGAACATAACAGATTCTGTATTCGCGAGTCCCGAATACAGAATACAGGACTCGGATTCGTAGACTCGCTAGGATTCGCTAGGAGTCGCTACGACTCGCTCGGAATCGCTACTTACAGCGGGTATCCGTGAAGCGGTGCCATAGCGATGTGATATAGCGAGTCTCGCTAGTAAAACTAGGATTCCCATTTACTTGCATTGGACTCGCTACTTTGCGAGTCCTCGCTGGGAAACTCGCCGAGTAGCGAGTCCTGCGAGTCCCTTACTACTCGCCGAGTAACGAGTCCTAGCGAGTAGATTCGCCCATCACTACAGAGGCATTAAAAATAAATAATGAATACTTACTCTTCCGACGGCCTGTTTGGGCTATAGGGAGCTGAACCAAGCACAGGAAAGGAACTGCCAGGACCTTCCATGACGTCGTGGGGGCTGATTGGCCGCTCGCAGTCATGTGATATGTGACGACATATGATGCACACATCACATGACCGCGAGCAGCCAATCAGCGCCCGTGAAGTCATGGAAGGCCCTGGCAGCTCCATACCTGTGCTTGCCTCTGCTCCCGGCTCCTCGTACACCCGGCGGAGGGTAAGTATTTAATTTTTTTTTTAACACATTTTCTTAACTTTAATTTGGGTTTCGCAGTGTATATGTGACGACCATCTGCTGTGAGGCTGAGCTGCTGGTAAGGCAGCACCCCGAGAAACCCCGAGACCCTTAAACCCTATACAGGGATCTGGAATTACAGTGGAGCCCAGGGGGTAGCTGCCTATTATGAGCAGCAGAGCAGGGAGGTTGCCAGTAAGGGAAAAATCAGGATCCGAAGAACGTAGTCAGGAGTCCGAGTCAAAACCGAGAGGGCAGCGAAAGTACAAAATCGTCAGGCGGTAGCAGAGTCGAAAATCCAGGCAAAGGTCAGAGTCAAAACCAAACACACACTATATCACTGGGAATCAAAACTATATCTGGCGGCCTGCAAGACAGGCTCTAATGTATTTGAGGGGCGCAGTTACCTCCCATAGGCTGGAGCTCACAGCCTGATGATCTCATCCGGACCGCCCCTAGAACTAGGCCAGATGGTGATGCACGACTGGCACCAACCACCCCACTTCTGACAGAAGAACGCCTATCAAACACCTCTGCAGTGCCTGCTCCTTTGTGACCAACATCACCCAATGGAGAAACACAGCAGCATTCAGCAACAGAGGCAGACGTCGAAGGAGCAGGTCCATATGAGGACAAGACCCTCCTATCACCGGCACCATCAGCTGAAGGAATCCGGCGCCTCCCAGCGGCCGAGGCAGGAACACCAGCCACCGAGTCCAATGGCGATGTGACAGTATATTAATACATTGTTAAACCCAAATGGGGCGGTCACACATGTCACAGAGGAGAGGAAGAACAGGATTCTTCCTCCCACTCTATGACATCAGATCCAGCAGCGCTGCCCCTAAGGGAAAAAGCACCGGTGTTGCTGCGCAAAGAATTGACATGTAAAATTACACCGCGTCTGTACAGCAAAGTGAATTTCACATTCACTTTGCCAGCAGACAACACAAGGCACATTGCTCATTTTTGAAAAGCGCGCACAAAATAGCGCTCAAAAATGTGCAATGTGTGAACGCAGCCTCAATGTGTTTATCTGCATTGCGTGGCAAAAAAAATCACCAAAACCTCGACACGGTTGAGCCCTTTTTATAAAAGTATTCCTTTGAATAATTAAAAAAAAATGATGTGGGGCTTTGCTGTATTTTTGAATGCCAGCATTCAAGTACAGGCTGTCCCCTACCCCCAGCTGCTTAATTTTTCCTGGCTGGAAACCAAAAATATAGGGATGCCCTTTCTTTTAATTATTCTATGAATTTCATGAAATTATAAAAAAGAAATTATGTGGGGCTTCACGGTATGTTTGGTTTCCAGCCAGGTACAACAAGGCAGCTGAGGGCTGGAATCATCAGTGACGGATGGCCCAAGGTTTTTGGCTTCCCCCCACTGCAAATTACATTCCGCAGATACCCCATAAATTGATGCATTCAAAGAAGCATCATTTTGTGATGCTGTACCCGACCTCTTCCAGTGGCCCTGCTGCTGGTGGTAAAATGGGTAATAGAGTGATTATTGCCAGCTTTGTATTGGCAGCTGGCACTACGTTCGAAGGCCAATATTAGACCCGCCCACTGTGAATCTCTAGCAAACATTAAAAAAAACGACAACACAGAGAAAAAATATTTTAAATGTAATAAAACAGATAACACATCTCTGGTTCCCAATGATTAATAACCCAAAAACTAACCCTCTGATGATAAAACCACATATCTGCCCCTCACCGATAACGTTCAGTTCTGCTACACCTCTGTGAACAGGAACAAGCAGACTCACACTGACACCTGGGTGCCATGAGAAAGGTCAACCAGGTTCACACCTGAGACCCATCAGTCATGAACTCGAGTGCCCCATACACTGCATCCGGATCCCAGCCGTAAGTGAGCAAAAAAAGTTGGGATCTGGATGCCATAATGCAGTTCACCGGGGTCATCTGAGTTTAAGGCTTACATGTCCTTTCTGAAACTTATGTAACCACGACTCTGATGTCACCGTGAGAACAACTGAAGTAATTTTCTGAGTGGTGTTCGTGGTGACAGGAAGTTCCTCTCTCTCTGACTGAACGCTAGGTGTTTGGTCATTCCCCGAACTTTACATTTTGGGTTCGCCCATCACTAGTCATATCTTCTGGGAATCATGAAACATTGACAGCCTTTCAATAAGCTATATTTGAGTGGTAAACCTGAGAAATAGCAGGGATGTACAGTTAGAAGTCCATCTTCGGGATTTGAAACCAGATACTTGGTATCTGGTATGAACTCGAAACATTACCATTCTTGTTTGCTCATCCCTATCCAAAACCATAGATCCAATTTTTCAGCATCACAGCGCTGTAATGGCTATGGCATTACTTTAAAGTCCGAAATCCAACTCACATTTTCCCTTTAACACAGAATAAGTGTAAGATTGTGAATACTTATGCCATAATATTATTTAAATTTGTTTTATTCTTCTTTCTCAAATGATTTTACTGGTCATGATTTTCTTATATTACAAAATGCTGTCATTTTAACAGAGGGGCATAGACTGTAATTGAAATATATTATGAAGAAGTGATTTTTTCATAGACGTGTAAATTGTATGTAGGCTATATTTAATTTTTATAATTTTCTTTTTGTCTAAAAAAAAATCTTGTCCTTACAGGGTATTATACAAATTTGTTTGATTTCCCTGAAGCTCCCGTTTACATCAATACAAATTATTTACTCCAGAGACTTTAGCCTGCATTACTAATTAGGTTTACATGTCATTTTTTAATTAAAAAAATAATGCAATACATTTATGTCTAATTAGACATTAAATGTCTAATTGGACGCCATAGGAAATAAATGTTGCTAATCGGTATTTTCTATATTTTGTATGCCAATTGTTTATTTTCTCAAGGTAGAATTATTTGTCATATTAAATACAGTAAAACATTTAGAACATTGATAAAACAAGAATACAATAGGATGTATTTTTCACTTCTTGGAGCAATTTGTGGTTCCATTTTATAGTACTTTAATAAAATAGAGTATTCTCCTGATATATCAAACATAATGAATATTGTACACCATACGTATAGATTATGATATAACTGCATGATGAGAATTTCACAACTTTGAATTCTGTTGGTCACAAAAACAAAGTGTATCATATCTAATTTGCCGATGGTATACTTGTTTAATTTTTTACCTTCAAAAGTTTTACTTTTTCTTCTGGGGATTATTTTCTTTAGAGGAATATGCCAGTTTCTTTCACAGCTAGGAGAAGGAATATTCCGTATATTTGGTTCACAGAGTACAGAAAGCTGGCATAAAAGTCACAATTTGTTATGCCCTTGGGCGTAAAAAACTTTTTATATTCTTATGCTGCTTTTTCATATGGGTGGGATTTTACCAGAAAGGATTTGACCTTTCATAGCCAAAAAGTTTACACTAATTTATAAAAGAAATTAGCATAAACTATAGTGAAAATCTATGATGGCCCATGACATTTCTTCAATTAAGTACTACTTACGGTATTGGAGTGCAACTAGGATTCTAGTCCCATTGATCAAGGTATAAAATGATTATTAAAATGTAGGTTATCGATCATGAAGAGCTGAACAGAAAGCTTTACAGAGATGTGGGATAATAATCTGTAAAATTTCATTTTTTTTTCATCCCCTTCTCTTTTTGTAAATTTAGGTCCAATGGGAGACTTTAACCAGTGATTGACAGCTATCTGTATGTATATGTGCAAAAGGTTAACTATCAATCACAGATTAAGATTGCCCACTGGTCCTGTGCACAGAAAGAGCAGGGATTTTATTGTGCAGAACTCAAGTGTTACTGAATTTGTTTCCACCTTAGGCCTTGGTTTCATTTATGTTTTAAGTTGATGAGTGTAATCCGATATAAAAATCGGATTGCACCTGGACCATTGTAAATAAATAAGGCAGTGTCCACCTGCTTTGTTTGCCTAAGCCAAAATCACGCTGAGGAAAACACTACATGCTGCGTTAGGCAACGAGTCTCGGATCACACGCACTTATACAAGTGTATGGGTGCATGTGAAACATCACAATGCAGTCGGATGTCACCCGACTACCTTGTGATAAGTACCAAGTGCGGCAATGCAGGAGATAGAGAGATTAATCTCTCCCTCTCCTCCGCAGCTGTGATCCGATTGCAGGATTTGATCACAGTATAGAGACACTCGGCTCAAGCTCACAGCATACCAGGAGCCGAGGGTCATTAGCGTATCCGATGCTAACACATCTGATGCCATACGCTGCTTGAACCCCAGCCCTAAACTGTATATCAATCTGTTGAGCTCCTAAGATGCTGCTGGTAGATTGCACTGCATTTTCAAGCAGTCAAGTTCACTTTAAAAAAAACTATAACAGTCAGTAATAATCCACTGTAGTTAATTTGCATATATTATTTAATAGCAGTATCTTATTTTCTGACCATCCAATTAAAATTGGAAATATGTTTTTTCTGTTATCACCATAATACCAAATAGCAGGATATGACTAAGTATGGCCAATCTAAATGGGAAAAGAAATGTACATTTCTGTGATATTTCAACATAAACTCAGCTTGATATAAGAAACCAAAGTAAGAAAGTATGTGCATTTTATATTGTAACTCCTAAAAACTCATCAAATAGTAGGAGGTAAATACCTGCTGATAAAAGTGCTTCAAAAAGGCTCATTAGGTAAAACAGATTCTCATTGCCTATTAAGAGATCCCTGGTAGTAGAAATAGAAATATGTTCAATTTTCTAAGTTTTTTAGATTAAGTGCATTTACATCATTATTTCAAATAATGTATATAATTTGGAGCGTTTGAAATCCTTTTAAATTATGATTTAAAATGTCAAGTACTGACAAAGTCATCACTGAATTGTCATGATGTTCAGGAGCGTTAATAGATAATGACAAAGAATTAGTTTCTTCTAAGTGTTCTGTCAAAATAGAAATGCAGGACAATTTTCTTTTATGGCCTCCATGACTACCTTTAGAGATGAATTAGAAAGCGGTGACATCCCAGCTATTAAAATGTTTACTTATCAATTCTTGGCCAGTATATGATCTTGCTTTGTTTATAACACATTTCCTTTATGATTTAAATCCAAAGCACAAAATGCTAGGAATAATGTCTTGTGCCTCCCTTAGGCTGCTTTCACATAGGCGTTTTTTTAAATGCGGCAGATCTGGCAGATTTACCACATCTGCCGCATCCTCCGCCTAATGGCTGCATTTGCGGCGCCAATCCAGCAGGCCCCATGCATTGTCTATGGGGCTTGCGGTTTGGTGCGGCAAGTGCGGTTTTGCCATTTGTGGCAGATGCGGCACTTGCGGCTGCGAAAAAAACCTTGGTCAGCAGTGGATTTTTTCGCGGCCGCAACCGGCAAAACCGCACTTGCTACAAGCCCCATAGACAATGCAAAGATGGAAAGATGCTCTCCCATTTAGCATATGTATACATACAGACCCTGTTCGGGCTATAGGGAGCTGAACCATGGATGGTGCTGTAGCCAGATGGATGAGCCCGCCGTGGGTCCGGCTGCTCCTGACAGGGTGTAGTATATTTATAACAGTTCTGCATGCAGGGAATCACACACGGGAGACTTAGGCAGGGTTCACAGGGGTTTTACTTGCAAGTTCTTCAGTACAGTACACAGTACAGTTGCTTTACACAGATAACTCCGGACAGTCACTTAACCCTCTGCAGCCAGGTTTCCCTTCTGAGACCCTTCTATTTCTCAGTTCCTCTCAGGCTCTTCTCTACACTTCTCTTCCCCAGTGTGCGGAATGGTCGCAATTCGGTCCCTTGTGTGGCTTCCCCCTTGTGTGTGGGTGGCAAGACCGGGTCCTATGTGTTGCTGTACCTCCTGCACGGTGTTGGGAGCTTTGACATGGAATCGGAGTTCCACGTCAGTGTGTCTGTGATCCGGCGTATAGCTTCGGTCACCACAGAGCCGACTCTCTGGTCCCAGCCTAGCCTTCCAGTGTCCCTATGTTGCAGGGGAACACCAGGCCCTTTCCTACCTGTGCGACTCTGGTGTACTACAGGGGATCCCTCTCAGAAGTCATCCTCTGTCACCGCTGCCGGTTTCCTCAGACCCAGCTGCACTGGTCCGGTGTTTCCCCCTTCCCTTGGGTCCCAGGCTGTGGAGCAGGCTTTCTCTCCAGGGGACCATGCCTCGCAGGATTCTGCGCCTCCAGAGAACCCGAACCTTCAGGGAAGTGTCTTTCTGTCCTACTTGGTCTTTTCTGTTCAGCTCACTCTGGCCTGCTGACTCACTACTTCCTGTTTCCTCCTTATGTACCCGATCCTTCACCTTGCCTTCGTCCCACCCACTGTCACTGGCTCTACCACCCCTTGCCTGCCTAGAGTCCCGGGCCCCGGGTTGGGTCTTGTGTCTGTGGGTGTGTATTGTGAAGGTGTTTGTGCAAAACCTGTCTCCACCTTCCTGGCTGCAGTTCCTATCTGTGGCCACCCTGGTCGCAGTGGTGCCACAATAGTATTATTAACCAAAAATGGAGTCCTACAGGAACACTGGCATGTCCTTCTGATCGATCCTATATTAGGCAATTATCCATCTAGAAACCCTAGTCTAATATTTTGCAGGGCCCAAATTATTAGAAATATTTAGGTTTTTGGCACATAACTGCCTGAAAACACTTTTTACATATTCTGGTTCTCATAGTAGTCTATTTAAATGCAATGTAATAAAATGTTAATGTTGTCTTTCTATAGTTCATCACTACAAACTATTTTTTCTGCCAACACTAAAGAGGTAGTTCCCATAAAAGAGTCCCTAACATGACAATCTAAGTTTGTTACACAGTCATGGCCAAAACTGTTGGCAAGCTTGAAATTGTTAAAACATTTAAATGTTTTTCCGAGAAAATGATTGTATTCACACATGTTTGTTATACACGTGTGTTTCCTTTGTATGTATTTGGAACAACACAAGATGTATCAGAGAGAAAAATGTCAAGTTGAACAAACATTTTGCCGCTTTTCCAAAATTGTGAGTAAATAACTTTGTTTCAAGAATGTGAAGCTTGTTTAACTTCACTTGTGGCAAATAACAAGTGTGAAAAATATGAAAATTTCATCAGATAAAAAGGGGAGAAGTTGACTCAACCATTGCATTGTGTATCTGTATGTGCCATACTGAGCATAGAGAACAGAAAGACAAGAGAACTGTCTGAGGACTTGAGAATAAAAATAGTTTAAAAATATTAACTATAAACCACCTTGACTTAATTTTGTGGACAGGCTACTGGATTCATCAGCAGCATAGATAAACCACTAATACATTTTTATGTTTTAATTGTTTGTGGGTCTGCACCAGCTGCATATTGAGCTATTATATTAGTTGTGTCTCACTTTACTCTAGTCCATCAGGTAAGCAATTCATACCCTGTTTTGCCTCATCCTACTTAGCTAAGACACTATTATGCCTTATCTTTTTCTCCAACATATTCCTAATAAACAAAAAATGTAATATTGAAAGTTTTTTAAAAAAATCCACTCACTTACCATCTTTCAGGAAGAGTTTTCAGCAGTTACCAGTTTCCTAGGTGGATTTACAGTGATATATAACACTGACATGTGCTGTTAGTGAGTGATTCTATTAACAATGGAGTAGACATGGCAATCTGGCACAGAGACCATTGTGGTCAAATTTTGTGCTGTCTTCTTGGCATTTGAGTTCAACACATCACAGATCGAGCTGACAGCTTCTTGGGAGAAGATAATAAGGATCTAGTGGTCATAGTACATTTCAGTACTAATGATTAAATTAGAGGTATGTGGAAAACCTTTAAAAGAGATTTCTGGGAATATGGCCAAAATCATGAGACAAGGATTTGGGAGACAACATTCTCTGAAATTCTACCTGAATAATATATAATGCTAAAGATGCAGTGGGAAATTATGGATGTGAATACCATATATACTCGCGTTTAAGCTGAGTTTTTCAACCCAAAAATTGGGCTGAAAAGTCCCCCCTCGGCTTATACGCGAGTCATAAGGTGTACACAGGCTGCCCGCCCCCCCCCCCTCGGTATATAGGTGCCCCCCCATCGGTATACAGGGCCCCCCCTTGCTGCCACAAACCTGTAAAGTAATAGATCATTATACTTATCCCTGTCGCCGCTGCTCTGCACCGCGCTCCTCCGGGTCTTCATGCTTCTTCCGGCTTCCTCCTCCGGCGCACAGACAATGACATCATTGCCTGCGCCCACCGGAGGAGGAAGCCGGAAGAAGCATGAAGACCCAGAGGAGCGCGGTGCAGAGCAGCGGCGGCGGTGACAGGGATAAGTATAATGATCTATTACTTTACAGGTTTGCCGCAGCAAGGGGGGGCCTGTATACCGATGGGGGGGGCGCCTGTATACCACTGGGGCTGCTGCTGTATATACCACTGGGGCTGCTGCTGTATATACCACTGGGGCTGCTGCTGTATATGTAAGACCTGTTAACATTTATATATATGGTTAAAGGAATGTTTGTGGACTCTTCTTTGTGTTATACTGCCACCTGCTGCCAAAAAGGAAAGGATAGCAGAGAAACCCCCTGCTGCTGAGAATGACATGGAACAGTCCAGGAGATGGATGGGTGGGTCTCCTGAAGGAGAAAAAAGGACTTCCATGTGTGTTGCAGAGAGAGACAGACCTAAAGACACTGGATGTCGAGTCAGGGGCCAGACGGCACGTGCAAGCTGAGATCCAGGACAGAGATCCAAGACTGACTGCACTCCACACGCCTGTCAGCGAATTATGGGCCCCAACGGCAACGAGGTACCTCGCAGTAAAACTTGTAGTAAAGTGTGCACACTGTTTTAGTTAGGGACAGATAGGAAAAGACTCTGCAGTTCGATATACAAGGAATAGAAAGAAAACAAACACTCTGCGTCTCTCTTGATAAAGACTTTGCATTTCTTCATTTAAAGACATTCAGAGACCTTGCATTCGCTGCAGACTAGGCACAGTGGTTATATGTATTGTATTTACTTTTGCACACCTTCCCGCTCCTTCCCCTTCTTTTCCCTCAGTTGCATTAAAATTGCATTTGTTTAACCCTCTGTGTTCCGTGCAGTCCTTGCGTATCCCGTTACCTGTGGGCTATTACATATATACCACTGGGGCTGCTGCTGTATATTCCACTGGGGAGGCTGCTGTAACACTGCTGGGGCCTGTATATACCACTGGGGAGGCTGCTGTATACCACACTGCTGGGGGCTGGATTCCTGTGCTGGGGTCCACCCTCGGCTTATACACGAGTCAATAGGTTTTCCCAGGTTTTGGGGAAAAAGTAGGGGGGTCGGCTTATACACGAGTATTTACGGTAAGTGACATACAAATTTGAGAAGGAAGGTGGATTTTGAGTTCCTGCAGAACTGGACCAACGTCTCTGTTGCCCACAGGCTCTACAAAGGGATGTGCCAGCGAGATAAGTTGAAAGTTCCATACAGCAAAAAGTAAAGGGCTAAATTCATAAATAACAATTATTATCAAATATGG
The DNA here is from genome assembly GCA_033576535.1 of Allobates femoralis. Lineage (NCBI taxonomy): Eukaryota > Metazoa > Chordata > Amphibia > Anura > Aromobatidae > Allobates > Allobates femoralis. Next base: position 29,252 of record JARQOC010000984.1, on the reverse strand, counting down.
CCTCTATTGGCACTGCCCAACTTTTACTAAACAGAAAATGCGTATGATAATGCCAACTAAATCATAGTACAGTGGTGCCACCCGTCCATTATAGTCAATGTTTCCAATTACGCATGCATTCTGAGACACCTACAACTATAAGCAAACTGAAGAATGTAATGGAAATTAGCTGTTAACTCAGATACAGATGCCCAATGGGGAGAGGGTAATACAAATAATACCGTCCAAATTTAAGACCCAACAGCGAAAAGAAAAGGAAAGGAGACACAACAAAACAAAAAGAGAAAAGGAACAATAATTTACAACAGCGCCCCACAATATGTGGCTCGAACTCACACCAATGCAAGAACGGATCTAACCGGTCCAAATACCGGTATCTAAATAATTAACAAATAATGACAAAAAACGTCAAAAAATACACCCAACCTCATTTTTCAGAGAAATACGGCCATGTCAATTTTATCATTTAATCCCGCAGTGCCTAGGGCATTGGAATTAAGAATCCAATTAGCCTCGATCTGCAGGAGCTTTCTATTGAGATCTCCTCCCTTGGCAGAAGGGAAGACTCTTTCAATGCCTGCAAACCTCAGCACCTTCGGGTCACCATTATGGTGATCACGAATGTGCTGAATTAATCTTGGTGATCCCTTCCCAGTGAGCACAGAATTAAAATGTTCTCTAATTCTGATGCACATAGCACGAATGGTCTTACCGATATAATATCTTCTGCACGGGCACCACAGAATATAGACCACCCACCTGGTATTGCAATTTATAAAGGCTTTAGTTTTATTTATCAAACCCCCAATTTTTACTGTTGGACCGATTTCTAAAAATTGGCACCAGTTGCAGTGGCCACATTTAAAGTTTCCTTTTATAGGATTCATATTTAACCAGGTACGAGTTTGCTGGGGTTTTTTAATTCTTTTTTCCACTAGTATGTCACTAATATTTTTACTCCTTCTGTAAGTTACTACCGATTGTGGGAGTGCCTGTGAAAAGGTTTTATCATTTTCCACTATATGCCAATGGCGTTTTATGGCCGATTTGATTGTATTAAACATAGGGCCGTATTTGAAGTTAAAATAGAATCTCTTGGGTGAAATATCGTTATTATCTTCAATAGTGCTGGTATTTGATCTATGACCCTCTGCAAAAGTGTGCTGATCTACCCTTTCCCTAGCTTTTTTCAGCACAGAAGGGGGATAACCTCTGTGCATCAGGTTCTCTACAAGCGTATTAGCCTGGGATTCAAAGCCTGCGGTGGTATTATTCAGGTGTCGGATCCTGAGTAGTTGACTGAAAGGTAATGCGACTTTAGTATATTCAGGGTGCACACTTTTAAAGTGCAGCAGGGAATTAGTGGCCGCGCTTTTCTTAAACATAGATCTGACGAGACCCTTGTCAGTTAATTCCAACTTAATATCCAGAAATTCAAGACTAGATCCTCCAAAAACACTCGTAAAAAACATGTTAAAGCTATTGTCATTGAGGTAATCAATAAAATCCCTAAAAACAACTCATCACCTTCCCAAACTACCAGGACATCGTCCACATAGCGAATGTAGTATTTAATGTTTATTAAGAAGGGGTTGTTTTCAGTATAGATATACTGGTCCTCAAACTCTGCTAAAAAAAGATTAGCGAGGGTACATGCGACGGGCGTACCCATCGCAGTACCCTCCTTTTGAACATACTACTGCTCAAGAAAGCTGAAAGCATTATTCTCAAATATAAAGCCCAAAGAATCGGTGATGAAATCAATAACCTCACTGTCAACATTATTTTTCACCAGTAATTTCCTAATCGTACTAACAGCTAGCGATTGCGGGATTCTAGTGTACAAACTCTCGATGTCAACTGAAGTCAATTGCATACATTTATTCCAAGGTATATGATCTATTGTCCTGATAAAATCAACAGAATCTTTTACTAGTGATGGTACTGAGGCTAAGTACGGGTTAAGAAACCAATCTAAATATTTAGACAGGGGCTCAGTCAGGGAACCTACCGCAGAGACAATTGGCCTTCCGGGAGGCTCCTTTTCGCTCTTATGGATCTTGGGCAAATAATACCAATGTGGCTTAGTGGGATGTTCAGGAAAAAGCTTCTCTGCCTCTGTTAGTGTAAGCACATTCTTGTTGACATAATGTCTTAATAAAGTTTTTAATTTTTTAGAAAATTTTTCTGTAGAATCTAACACCAGGGGCATGTATGTAGTGGACTTATTTAGCTGTCTATTGGCTTCTCTAACATATGCTGAGCGAGGAAGAAGCACAATACTGCCTACTTTATCAGCTTTCCTGAAAATAGTATAATTCCACTGCCGCATTTCCAAAAGCGCACTCTGTTCTTTTAAGGTTAGATTCTTAGAAGGCTCAGGATAGATCAGGGCTCTGACATCCCTATCTACTAACTCTGCAAACAGATCTAAACCATCATTGGGGCTTACTAGGGGCATAAAAGTAGATTTAACGCCTCCTCTGAAAGGGGGGCGATGAGCATCTGTTACATAACTACTCCCCATCTGACTATCAGCAAGCCCCAATAAAAGCTGCAGATCTTCTTGAGATTGACTCAGAGAGTCAGTATTCACAAAGAACCCCAAAGGGCCTATGGTGCTGTTACTGGCAGAAATTTTAGAGCTTTTTTGTGGTTTATTAAGATTTAATGTATATTTTTGATTTTCAAGGTGCTTAAACAAATACAATTTACGAGTGGGATTTACAAAGGGATGTGCTGCAAGAAGGCTGGAAGAGTGTTTAACTAGGAAAGGCAATATCTATATAGCAAGAAAACAAAGTGTAGACAGTGATCTGGACAAAGGTAATGAAAGGGGTGATGCCATTGGAGGAGGGGTTGGAGCACTTAAGAGTACTGATGAGCGAACTTTGCTCGTTCATGTTAGCCAATTTCAAATTTGGCATGAACGTGGCTGATTTTGTTCGTATTCGACACACCGAAGCAATTTTCCAAAAAGTCAGTGAACACTGATTTGTTCTGTGAGTGATCAGATTAAAAAATCATTACTGAGTTTAAAAATAGGTAAGGAGATTTAAAGCCAAATCCCTCCTCTAGGAAATAAGCAAATTTGCACTTCAGTAAGGAAGTGGATGAACTCCAGCACCACCTTTAAGTAGCTCCTCAAAGTCATAGTTGCTTTCTAACAAGCTTTTTAATATGACTAGGGATTTTTGCGAGATCAGAACCCCAAACTACAGATGCTGCATTTCGGGGTAACTGCCCCTTATCAGTGTAGTGTGTGGGATATTCTGATCTGGCTGTGTGAGTTGGCTAAGACGAAGTATGGGAACTTGCTATCTACCTTATGGAGAGGAGTTTTCCTGCAACCTTAAGAAGACAGTTAAATAGGTAAGGTGATTTAAAGCGACATCAATCCTCTAGGAAATATGCAAATTTGCACTTCAGTAAGGAAGTGGATGAACTGCAGCGCCACCTTTAAGTAGCTCCTCAAAGTTATCAAATCCCCAAGACCTTTGGGAAAAACATCTGCCTGTACCTCTTCAGCCTCTGCTTCTGCCCCGTCCACCTCCTCTAGGGCCTTCAGCTCTGCTGTTGACCTCTCTCTTAATGTTGCAACAGTTCAGACAGAATCCCCCCACCTCTGCACTGCGCTGCCAGTGTTCTCTGTCATCAGGCAGTGTTCAAATTAAAAAGCCATGAACATTTAAGTCACACAGCTGAAGAGTTGTGAACTGCAACGCAGGCCACGTTTGACCAATGGCTCTCTTTGGAAAACCTAGAGACAGGGAAGGCCTTGTAGAATAAAGGTTCAAACACGGTGGTGGTCCTATGCCAGCACAAACTTCAATACATGCCTTGCATGGCTCACATTCTCAACCTGGTTGTCCAGCAATTCCTATGCCAGTATCCTGGCCTGGATAAGCTTCTGCACAATGAATGGTCGGTGTGTGCTCACTTCCACCATTCTAAACCCGAGGCTCATCGACTCGCATCACTACAGAGGTGTTTCGGACAACTGGTTAACCATTTGATATGCGATGTGCTGACATGGTGGAATTACCCTATTCACATGTTACAGCGACTGTGGCAGCAGCAAGAAGCCCTGGTGCAATATGTGATACCAGAAACTGCCCACAGATTTGAAACTCTGGACCACGCTTCAGAATTAATTAGTATTCCCATTGGGGCATGATACCACAGTACGAAGGGGGATAATGGACCCGGAAAGACTACCCACCCATTGCCCACAGATTGCCCACACATCTGGGAATACCCTCAGAATGGGGGAAAAGGGAAAATTAGAGACGTACTAGGAAGCTGCAGGACAAGTAGTGATAGTTTTGGGGGCATAAATAACGTGACAGGTTCACTTTAGCCCAGTGCTATAAATTTACACTGGCACTGGGGTAAAGTACAGCATTAAGTTCCATAAATTTGTTGAGACTAGAAGTTATATGGTTAAAGGGGTATAATTTAGACTAAAGCTGCATTTACTCTGGCTTATTATCATGAATAAGCATTTGGAGGAAAGTTAATTTCCTGATAACCAGTATTAATAAGATGATGATCATGTGATAGACAAGAATTTATCAAGAATTGAATATTACCAGGAATGCTCATTGATGATAATTTACCTGGGCAAATAAACCTTTAGTTTAAGAAAATCTGCAATACATCTGTATCTATGTCTTTATAAATAACTAGCTGTACTACCCTGCTATGCCCGGGTTAATAAATAACTGATATTGGCAATAACAAAATAGAATTTGAATATGTCATATTAATGTCCTGTAAGAAAATAGAAGCTGAGCTGTGATTGGTTGCTATAGGCAGCCTAATAAATCTCCAGCCAACAGTAAACCCTCCCCTCGGCCGGGCAGTATATGTTACCTCACACATACACATAATAGACAGCTTATGTGACTGACATCTGCCTTAATTCCCTATATGGCACATGAGTTGCACATTGGCTGTTTTTAATCAGATGTTTATATTTGGAAATTAAAGATAGCAGACGTATGAGGCGAGTTTGTGTGAGGTGATTTGTGCACATCTGTGTATGTCTGTGTGGTGTGTGTGTCCCTGTGGGGTGAGTGCATGTGTCCCTATAGGGTGTGTATGTCTCTGTGAGGGGGGGTCTGTGTGGTGTGTGTGTTTCTGTTGTGCGTGTCTCTTTGTGGTGTGTGTGTGTCCCTGTGGGGTGAGTGCATGTGTCCCTATAGGGTGTGTATGTGTGTGTGTCCCTGTGGGGGGGGGTCTGTGTGGTGTGTATGTATCTGTGTTGTGTGTGTATCTTTGTGGTGTGTGTGTCCCTGTGGGGTGAGTGCATGTGTCGCTATAGGGTGTGTATGTGTGTGTCCCTGTGGGGTGTGTGTGTGTCTCTGCGTTGTGTGTGTCTCTTTGTGGTGTGTATGTGTGTTTGTCCCAGTGGGGGGGTGTCTGTGTGGGGTGTGTGTGTCTCTGTGTTGTGTGTCTATCTTTGTGGTGTGTGTCTCTGTGGGGTGAGTGCATGTGTCCCTACAGGGTGTGTATGTGTGTGTGTGTCCCTGTGGGGGGGGTCTGTGTGGTGTGTGTCTCTTTGTGGTGTGTGTGTGTCCCTGTGAGGTGAGTGCATGTGTCCCTATAGGGTGTGCATGTGTGTGTGTCCCTGTGGGGGGGTCTGTGTGGTGTGTGTGTCTGTGTTGTGTGTGTGTCCCTGTCCCTGTTGGGTGAGTGCATGTGTCGCTATAGGGTGTGTGTGTGTGTCCCCATGGGTGTGTGTGTGTGTGTCTCTGTGTTGTATGTGTGTGTTTGTTCAGGTGCGTGGTGAGTATCCAATATTGGGGCTGCACCTTAGCGAATATACACTTGCTGTTACTCTTTGTGGGCGTGTGGTGTGTATACATGTCCCCATGCGTGGTGAATATCTCATGTTGGGACCCACCTTAGTGACTATATGCTGGTATGTGCTGTTAGTCTTTGGCGCTATCATTAAGCCCCTCTCATTCACAACTGTCAACTGGTAACTGTCACTTTTTCCCCATTATGTAGATAGGGGCAAAATTGTTTGGTGAATTGGAATGCGCGGGGTTTAAAATTTCGCCTCACAACATAGCTTATGACTCTCCCGGGTCCAGATGTGTGATTGTGCAAAATTTTGTGGCTACAGCTGACAGCTGTCGATTTTCCTCAACACTTTTCCATTCACTTTTTCCCCATTATGTAGATAGGGGCAAAATTGTTTGCTGAACTGGAACGCGCGGGGTTAAAATGTGGCTGTAGTTGCGACAGTGTAGATGACAATCCCGGACATACATACATACATACCGTACATACACACATACATACACACACACATTCAGCTTTATATATTAGATGGTAGTATAGTCATCTTTATAATCATTGTTCTTTGCAGCACATCATCCTGTGTAAAGAGGGCAAATGCTGCCGAGGACGTTGAAAGTCTAAGCACACAGATCAATAATCTATTACTGATCTTTTTGTGCACATTTAAAGTGAAATTGGCCTCCCGAACAATAAATTAAAAGGTCACTTCTCTGCAATCATGGACCCTATTGGCAGTCATATGGAGAGATGACATGGCCAAAGTAAACTAGTCCTAGCACAAAAGAAAGATATCAGTATACAGAAAGCTATACTTTTCTGCATCAGGATATCAACCTGCATTTTGATATTGTCGTCTTTTTAAAAAATGCAACATCTGCAACATGAATTATATTCACCTGTTAAATATTGTTTATTTTTTAGTTTGTCACATTGTTTTATATTGTTTTAGTAATATTACGGCCAACTCCTTTAAATAATTCAAAGGCAACTATAACAAATTAAAACTACCACGCTAGTGATTTCATTGATTTTATTCTTTAGATACAATATTTCCTGTATAACGTAAAAATGTTTTATGTCAAATTTGTGTTTTTTCGATATACTTTTAGGATGTTTTTGCTAGATGAAGGCTATTTTATACAAGACCACATTTCTTAAACCTTACAGCTCAAAGAATGAATGAATTCCATGACTTACTGTAAAACATTGTCTTTCAACTATGGGGAAAATTGCACTGGAAATGTCTTTGTAGCTGCTATTGTTGTTTTTATATAAAATGAAACTTCATAAAACTCCAGACAGTTTCTATCTTTCTTGCTGCCAATATCAAGTAGAGCTGAGAAACTGAAGGAGCCTTTAGATAATAACTAGCACAGCTGAGGTTATTGAGAAAAACGCGAGTTACTCAAAACCGTAACACAACTGTAACAAATTAAAAGTAACACACTATATGGGATCTATTATACAAAACTATTGACTTGGGGTGTTCCCAGCAAGAAATTGCTAAGTATTTCCAGAACAATGTTTAAACGTTCTTTAATAATATATGAATTTACTTGAGGAGGGAAAGGGAATTATTACATAGTGCTCTCTCTGTGGCATTTCTAACAAACTATATTGGACATTTATCAAAACTATTATACAGCAAAAGTATAGTAGCTGCCTAAAGCAACCAATTAAGTTACCATTTTATTTTTTTCACTTACCTCAATATTTTTATTACCTTTATATTGTTATGCCCAAAGTGAGGGGAGATGTAAAGCAAACTCACTGAACGACTGGTGGTGTAGTGGCAGCTGAATTCCTGATTCAGCAAGATACTGGAGGGTGACTTCAAGAAACCAAGGATATTTATTAAGGATAGGGTTAACAAAAGGAAAAGTGTCTGAAGAGAGGATCCTCTGGATTATAACACCGAACTCTCCTGGAGAAGCAACAGTCACAGCTCCAGTAGGTCTAAATGCTGCAAATCCTAGACCAGAGGGGCAATCCATACAGACCATAGCAGAAGAAAAGGGAAGACTTTGAAACACTGCCTCTGTTGGTAGGGAGAATTCCATAAGCTCAGTACAATCCTGGAAAGGCTGGTCCGGCTGGGAGAGAAATCAGGAAGGTCTCATGCAATTCAGGAGAGGCTTGACATTAGGCATCTTGAGAGAGATCCAGGATAATGAACTGCCAGCAGAGGATTCTGTGGAAACAGACACATAAGAATAGTGCAGAGTACAATAAGCAACAGTCTTCTTAGTGCAGAACACAGCAGGAGTGCGACCCCGACACTGGCAATGTTCCAAAGGAATGAACACGTTGTTCAGGCACCTCCCATAGGGGAGAATGCCTTTTATACACAGAGCAGCTCAGCACTCAGGCTGAGAGACCTAACAGGGAACAGGTATACTGTCTCTTTAAATGTTTGCAGGGTGTGGCCTAAAAAAATTCCCAGTAGACCTATCAAGAAGATGCAGGTTCCTGAATGAGAAGGAAGCAGATAGCCGTATGGAACTACAGCAGCATGAACAAGAGGAAAGCATGGCCCAAGTGTAAGCAGAACTAACGGAGCTGCATGATGGGCACTGATCTCTGCTTAGCAGCAGGGACCGAGCGGATGAGGCGCATAGAGCTGCATGATGGGCACTTGTCTCCTTGTCCATGAGAGCATGGCATATACTGTAAATTGTCATGATTTAGAACACTATACTGATAGTGTAAGATTTCAGAAGTAGGAGAATGGACACTGTTGATGTTGTCAATAAGTCTACATAGGTGGAAATTGAATTAATTAAAAAAAAATAAAATACAGACATACTGAGACGAGTTTTCAAAAGTAAACACTTTTCACATTTCAATGAATTAGAATATAATCAAAAAGTTTATGTTTTTCAGTAATTAAATACAAAATGTAAAATACATATATTATATAGAGTCATTACAAACAGAATGAGCTATTTCAAGTGTTATTTTCTGTATATGTTGATGTTTATGGCTTACAGCCAACGAAAACACTAATGTCATTATCTCAGCAAATTAAATTAGGGAGGATGAAGGGTTAAATACCACACTGCTGTGTTTCACTTGACATCAAAGGGTAAATATACAGTAATATTGATTTATTAGTCAACGTGTTTCAGGGCTCCCAGAAATACCCTGAAACATGGCAACATGACATTGATTTGAGCTGAGGAAAGGGTCAAGGAGACCTGCAAACGTGTTGACTAATAAATCAAAACTATATTAACCCTTTGATGTCTCATAGAATACGGCAGTGTGTTTTTTAACCCTTCACCCTCCCTACTCTATATGCACTATGCTGGGGACTGCAGCAGCCGTGATAAGCTTTTATAGTGGTTATGACTCTCACTATTTAGATAATATTTCACCTCTCAGACCCTTTATCGTCCCTACTTTAATTTTGTGAGATAATGACCTTTGAGTTTTCATTGGCTGTAAGTCATATCATCAACATTTACAGAAATAAACACTTGCAATACATCACTCTGTTTATAATGACTCTATATAATATATGCGTTTCACTTTATGTATTAAATTACTGAAATTAAAATAAAAAGTTTTTGATGATATTCTAATTCATGAAGATGCACCTGTATTTGATACACTGCATGCATTTTGTGCTGTGAAATTTGATCAATGTGCTATAGTTGTTTATACCCTTGTTTTTGAGAGCATAAATGTTTTCTTTTACAGAACCTGTCATATTCTAAAGTGTTTTCGGACTCTAATATGCATTTTTTTCTCCCAAAAAATTGTGGGAGGTGCAGCGACAGTGAAGGGGGTCACATTAGGCAGGGTTGAGGCTGTGGTATGTTACTGGTGCCATGAATGGGGTAATGCTGAGCTTTGAGTATGGGGTGCTGCGGTGGCAAGATGCAATAGCCACTAATCTCCTCGCAATGGTGTCTCCTATGCCCCATTCCACCACTGCCACGCCCCCCTTACTCAAACTATAAATCAGACTAAGAGATTACAAAAATCACCCCCATTTTAACTTTAAAAATGATTTTTGTTTCCTATTTTCTTCCTCTTATTATCAGGTGTTTCTTATAGCTCCCAAAAACATGGTGCAGGAAATAGTTCACAGAAGGAAAAAAAGCCTGATATTAATTATATAATTGAGTTAATAATTTGTTTAGATCAGAAAATACATTTTTCAGCATAAAGTCAACCTTAACCATTAAAAAAAACAAAAGCAGTAACCTGACATTAAAAAGATTGTCCCAAACAATGTTTAGAGTGCAGAAAGTTCACATCATCCAACATTATTCAGCGTGTAACAGCACTAAATGTTCAACACATACAATGTACTTGCTGCATGAAAATGATAGTTCTCAGGCAGATCAAGCCCGGTTGGATGATAGATAAAAGGACCACTTTAACTATAGTTACTGAGCATTTGATCTATAGTATAAAATCCTTTTAAGCTCAAGCATTTAAAATAACATGCATGTAGTCATTCTGTAATAGGAGAAGAACGGTTTTCATCTCATCTAAAAGATTATGAGCATTCTTGATGAATAATTGAGAATGCTATCAAATGTCCACAGAAGGTATAATGAAGTGGCAAAATGATTTGATATCTGAGATTTTTGATAAAATTATAGCCTCGAGCAATTGAATTTAAAAACATTTTTACAAATTATGTTCAGAATTTAAGAATGTTCTGCTCCAATTTCTGCACTTATTAAACACAGCAGGCGTCCCTACTGCATGTCCTCCCTGGGAAATAGATTTAGAATATTGAAGCTTTTGTGCTTTATAGGACATTCCATGTTTCATAGACAATATTAAAGAATATATCAATATGTTTATGATAATGATATGATAATGGCACAGCTGATGAGAATAAAGTACTTATTTCCATGTCAAATCTCATGCCAAGTCTATGCTGTCGTAAGGAAATTAGGTCTTCAGCTATTGTACTTTCTCTTTACAACTGAACATGAAAAATTAGCAAAATTGAGAATAATTGAAGAAAGTTTGCAGAGTTTTTTTTTCAAAGAACTGTTTACTATCTTGGCTCACAAACCACTACAATGCAGAATAAATTGATGCAGTAAACTGTAAAGCAACATATTCTTTTCATCAATTTTTATATCATGGTATAGTTGATTGGTTATAGCTTTGCTGTAAGTTAAAATAAATACAATATCTCTAGCTGAAAATGAAGCTTCACCACCTAAGCATGATAACATATCTGTTTTGTAAACCTCTCAGTTATTACCGTAGGTAATTAGTATATTGGGGCAGAAGTAAGAAATGTTTATTTCTCATGACTACCTAACACAGAAGAACCATGGGTAAGCCAGAAGTGTAGAGGTATTTGCTTTAGAGGGGTATGACAGAAAGATATAGAAGACATCAGGAATGAATAAATTAATAAATGTCAGTAGAATTAAATTCTACTCAATCTTTACAAAAATCCAAATGCGCCAAAATGCTGATTCTTTGTTAAGCACTTCAGTGAAGATTCAACAAAATAACAGCTCATGTGCTCCATTTATCTTAATGTAAACACAAAATACATGTTAAAAATAAATAAACTAGAGCCTTATCACTTGCCACCTCTCTAGCCTGTCCTCAATACTTGTTTGTTTTTTGCCACATCTTCAGTTTGCCACTTGAATCCCTGGGCATTTAATGCTTGGCTGGGATTCTGTTGTAAGGAAGGCATGGGAGGATCGTGCACTAGAGTGTGAATGGTCATGGTGTTACAATATCATGACATGCACCATCACTTTGCGCGCAAATGTGCATAACACTCCTAGGCTCTCATGCTGATCTGGTCTTTCATAATGAGCAGCGACAATCTGAAAAGGAGCACAGGGACAAGAGAAGTGAGTGATGAGGGGAGAGTAAGGTTTTTTTTTTTAATCTGTTAAATGTTACATTTTTAGTGCTCTATAGTCTTTAAAGTATAACAAGATACATTACGTTTGCAAAGAAAAACATCTTTGGGACTCATATTTTCTAGGAAAATCTGTGAGAAAAAGTTTCAAATTTTTCTGATCTACTTATCTGTAGAAGATACCAATTACAAGGTAGAAAACTTTTTAATTAATCTTCCATCTAATATATAAAGCTGACTGTGTCTATGTATGTGTGTATGTATGTATATCCGGGATTGGCATCTACACCGTCGCAACTACAGCCACAAAATTTTGCACAGTCACACGTCTGGACCCCGAGAGCGGCATAGGCTATGTTGTGATTCGAAATTTTAACCCTGCGTGTTCCAGTTCACCAAAAAATTTTGCCCCTATCTACATAATGAGGAAAAAGTGAAAGGAAAAGTGTGGGAGAAAAATCGATAGCTGCGAGCTACAGCCACAAAATTTTGCACAGTCACACGTCTGGACCCCGGCAGCATCATAGGCTATGTTGTGAGGCGAAATTTTAACCCTGCGCATTCCAATTCCCCAAACAATTTTGCCCCTATCTACATAATGGGGAAAAGGTGACAGTTACCAGATGACAGTTGTGAATGAGAGGGGATTAATGACAGCGCCAAAGACTAACAGCATATACCAGCATATAGTCACTAAGGTGGGGCCCTGACATGGAATATTCACCACGCACGGGGATATGTATACACACGACATGCACACAAAAAGTAACAGCAAGTGTATAGTCACTAAGATGCAGCCCCAACATTGGATACTCACCATGCACCCGAACACACAAACACACACCACAAAGAGACACACACAACACAGAGACACACACACACCACATGGACACACACATACCCTATAGCGACACATGCACTCATCCCTCAGGGACACACACACCACAAAGAGACACACACAGCACAGAGACACACACACCACACAGACCCCCCAAAGGGAGACACACATACACACCCTATAGGGACACATGCACTCACCCCACAGTGACACACATACACACACACCCCAGGGACACACACCCCACACAGACAGACACAGACGTGCACAAATCGCCTCACACAACTCGCCTCATATGTGTGCTATCTTTTATTTCCAAAAATAAACATCTGATTAAAAACAGCCAATGTGCAACACATGTGCCATATAGGGAATTAAGGCAGATGTCAGTCACATGAGCTGTCTATTATGTGTATGTGTGAGGTAACATATACTGCCCGGCCAGGGGAGGGTTTACTATTGGCTGGAGATTTATCAGGCTGCCTATAGCAACCAATCACAGCTCAGCTTCTATTTTCCTACAGGTCATTAATATGGCATATTCAAATTCTATTTTGTTATAGCTAACATCAGTTATTTATTAACCTGGGCGTAGCCAGGTAGTACAGCTAGTTGAATCTAATAGACAAAATATCAGGTTTTGATTGTAGTTTCAGTAAATGGTTAATTTTATGTTCTTTATTTAATCACCTATTGGATTCAATAACATATACGAAACCAAAATGCTTCTACATGGATGAGTAACTTTTTCCTATCACCTCCCCATCTTGAGATTTGCACTTGCTCAGTTACTTGATGTTTTAAATAATTTAATAAATAGATTGTTGTAATGTATGATTTATGTTTTTTAATTTGGTCCCTAAGAGTATTTATCTTTGATCAGGAGTGCCAGCATTTTGGATGCAGTGGACACATTAGCATCTTTGTACAGTAGAACACACTGTTTGTGTACATGATCAGGATTACTGATACCGTGTATTTTTGTTGTTTTCTTCCACTTAAAACACTTGCGTCACCACTACAATAAATTAATATGCTGTGACACAAAAAGCCTTGTTGCATATCAGTTCACAAAGTGTTAAAAAGTGGGCATGATGTTTCTATAAATCAATCAGAAAATCAACAAATACAGTTGTCCTCAAAAGTTTACATACCCCAGCAGGTTTTTTGCTTTCTTGGCCTTTTTTCAGAGAATATGAATAATAACATGAAAACGTCTTTTCCACTTATGGTTAGTGGTTGGATGAAGCCATTTATTGTCAATACTACTGTGTTTGGATATTGGTCATTTGGATATTTTTGCTTGTCATTATGATTCAAAAAGACAAAACATGGTGATTTGACAATAAATGGCTTCACCCAACCACTAACCATGAGTGGAAAAAAAAATTTTGTATAATCATTCATATTCTCTGACAAAAAGGCCAGGACAGCAAAAAATCTGATGGGGCATGTAAACTTTTGAGCACAACTATATGACTACAAATTGAGTAAAATCTTACCAGGGCCACTGACAAATAATATACATAAATAACAAAATTCCTACGTGTACATAATGTTTGCAGGTAGTGGCATATATTACCTTTTGAGAAGAGATGGATGAACACCTGAGTGTTCAGATTCAGTTTGGTTCGCTGAATGCCGGCGTGTTCGCCGAATTGTTCACCAAACAGCTTGCTGAACCCCCAAACACCATTGAAATCAATGGGTGCAACTTGAAAACATAGAAAACACCTTCAAAGGTGTCCAAAAGCTAACATACACAGCTCAAATAACACACACATACACACACAAATCATCTTACCAGTGTCTTGCTACTTGCTTGCTTCTGGTTCCTCTCCCCTCTAACTACTTCTTATCCCATCCATTAAGCTTCATGCATATTCACTTCACTGACCATCAATAGTCAATCACAGACACTCATGCTCTGTGAGAGCGTGTTTGATTGGCTGTTACAATCAGACTTCATTTCCACAATTTGGATTGTGTCTGTGCTTGATTGTCATACACATTAGTGTATGGCAACCAATTTGGTGTCATAGTGTGTAAAAACAATAAATAATGGAAAAAAATGTGTAAGGCTCTGCTGTATTTTTCCATCTTACCACAACTGCGAGCTGCCATCCTCACCTGTCTAGTTTTACCTTAGCTGGCACAAAAAGGCGTAGGGCTTAGACCTATTTATAATTACCAGCCAAGGTAAAACTAGGCAATTGAATGCTGATATTCTCAGTGGGGTGGGGGACCATCATTATTGAGCTATCCCACACTATATAATTGAAGCCCACAACTACCCCTGAAATGCCCGCATTCATAAGAAGCAATAATTCCTGGCGCTTTACCCAGCTCTTGCAGTTGCCGTCTAGCTGTGGCAAACTGGGTATTAAGGGGTTAATAATGCCAGCTTTGTATTTCTTGATGGCATTAATCCCAAAATTCTTAATGTCAGGTCAATGTTAAACCAGGCCATTAGGAATTTAAGTAAATAGCAAAGAAGACACAACACAGAGAGAATACATTTTATCTAATATATAAAGCTGAATGTGTGTATGTGTGTATGTGTGTATGTGTGTATATCCGGGATTGGCATCTACACCGTCGCAACTATAGCCACAAAATTTTGCACAGTCACATGTCTCGACCCCAGGAGCGTCATAGGCTATGTTGTGAGGCGAAATTTTAACCCTGCGCGTTCCAGTTCACCAAACAATTTTGGCCCTATCTACATAATGGGGAAAAAGTGAATGGAAAAATATTGGAGGAAAATCGACGGCTGTCAGCTATGGAGACAAAATTTTGCACAGTCACACGTCTGGACCCTGAGAGCGTCATAGGCTATGTTGTGAGGCGAAATTTTAACCCTGCGTGTTCCAGTTCACCAAACAATTTTGGCCCTATCTACATAATGGGGAAAAAGGGAAAGGAAACGTGTGGGAGGAAAATCGACAGCTGCCAGCTACAGCTACAAAATTTTGCTCAGTCGCACGTCTTGACCCCGGGAGCGTCACAGGCTATGTTGTGAGGCGACATTTTAACCCCGCGTATTCCAATTCACCAAACAATTTTGCCCCTATCTACATAATGGGGAAAAAGTGACAGTTACCAGTTGACAGTTGTGAATGAGAGGGGCTTAATGATAGCGCCAAAGACTAACAGCACATACCAGCATATAGTCACTAAGGTGGGGCCCCAACATGAGATATTCACCACGCACGGGGACATGTATACACACCACACGCACACAAAGAGTAACAGCAAGTGTATAGTCGCTAAGGTGCAGCCCCAACATTGGATACTCACCACGCACCCGAACAAACACACACACACACACCACAAAGAGACACACACAACATAGAGACACACACACACCCCCAAGGGGACACACACACACTCTATAACGACACATGCACTCACCCCACAGGGACACACACACACCACAATGAGACACACGACACAGACACACACACCACACAGATTCCCCCCACAGGGACACACACACATAGCCACCCTATAGGGACACATGCACTCACCCCACAGGGACACACACACCACAAAGAGACACACACACACCACACAGACCCCCCCACAGGGACACACACACATACACACCCTATAGGGACACATACACTCACCCCTCAGGGACACACACACACCACAAAGAGACACACACCACACAGAGACACACACAACACAGAGACACACACACCCCACACAGACACCCCCCCACACAGGGACACACACACATGCACACCCTATAGGGACACATGCACTCACCCCACAGGGACACACACCACAAAGAGACACACACAACACAGATACAGACCCCCCTCAGGGACACACACACATACACACCCTATAGGGACACATGCACTCACCCCACAGGGACACACACACACCACAAAGAGACACACACAACAGAGACACACACCACACATACCCCCCCCCACAGGGACACACACATACACACCCCAGGGACACACACACCACACAGACAGACACAGATGTGCACAAATCACCTCACACAACTCGCCTCATACGTGTGCTATCTTTATTTTCCAAACCTAAACATCTGATTAAAAACAGCCAATGTGCAACACATGTGCCATATAGGGAATTAAGGCAGATGTCAGTCACATGAGCTGTCTATTATGTGTGTGTGTAAGGTAACATATACTGCCTGGCCAGGGGGTGGGTTTACTCTTGGCTGGAGATTTATTAGGCTGCCTATAGCAATCAATCACAGCTCAACTTCTATTTTCCTACAGGTCATTAATATGACATATTCAAATTCTATTTTGTTATAGCTAACATCAGTTATTTATTAACCCGGGCGTAGCCGGGTACTACAGCTAGTTAGAAATAAATCCACAAATGTATCTGGACTCCATCTTTATTACTATGTCATAGCCATCCTCGATCACTGTGATGTCGTTTTGCTTGGAAGCTGAGGTGAAGAACACAGTGTCATGTCACCGCAGCTTCCAAGCATTGAAATTATGAGCCACCAGCTTTGATCTGATAAGCAATGACACCTGAGGTCACACGAGGACAGCTCAGGTAACCATGGTACCTGCTGTGGTTAGCGGCCACTGTGGTTACCTGAACAGTGACCTCAGTTGACCTCAGGATTATGATTATTAAATATTGATTGCACATTTTTAAGAAGCAATAGCCATACTATGAGGTTGATCAGTGTGAACAGACCTATAAGACTATGGATTTGAAGCATATAATGGTCATATGCTATTTTTATATGAATTGCTATTACAGAATTTTTGAACAGATGGCCTCGCATGCTGGTGGTGGCCCTCTGCAATAATAAAGGTTTGCTCTACAATAAATAAATAAAAAAATATATTCATAGAAAATTCCCTTAAAAATGTAAATCTCTCTTAAACTGATGTCTTAAGGCCATTGTAAGCTTCCTTGACTTCCCAGCTGCTTCCTCATCTGGCACTGCTTCCAAAATTTAGACCCTGCAGGTTTCAAAACACCTGTAAACTCCAAGAAGCTAAAAAAAAATCCCAAAAATTCTACCATTTGGCACAAGCTGGTAGACCCGATGGCAGGGGACACTCCTAAACATAGGTTCGGTGTAGTCCTCAGCCAACAGGTTTTTTCAGCAAGCCTTTTGGCCCTAAATAAACAGGTATATTTTAGGGCTATTTTAAACTTCAAGCTTTTTGTGAACTTAGCTGCGTTCATTGACTTTTGGGGAAAGTGTTCAAGTTTCTGATCACTGAACCTAATCACATATCTTCTTGCCAAATTTGAAATTTACGAACATGTTCGAGCAAAACTCACTCATCACTTCTTGTGAGACCCCACTTGATGTATGTTCTACCAAAGCTTCTTCTATTATCGCCCTTGTATAATTCTGGAGTACTCCTGAATGAAAAAGCATGTGTGTCTCTGACAATATGATTATGTGTTTCTTTGTTCTACTTTATCTTGTTGTATGTTGTGACATATATATTTAAAAGAATGTAGAAGGGTGGATCATAACCAAGTAGAGCTAAATTTACTGAGCTATATTTATGTTAAAAAAGGGGAAGAGAAGATAATACATTTAGTATGGTTTGGTTTATGTGTCAAGATTGATTTTTGTCAGCAACACAACTTCATTTAAACCGTCTGTTTCACTGAATTACTAATCTCTCTCTATGCCTTTGTGGCGGCTTTCTTTAACTCCTTCATGACCAATGAAGTATAGGTACTTCATTGGTGATATCCCTTCCCTTTGATGGAAGCTCATGTGCTGAGCTCGCATCATTCCCCACACATGTTGGCTGATCAGTTCAGCTATTCTGTGCAGCAAACTGGTGCGGGTGAACGGGTGAATCAGAGGTCCACCTATACCTTTTATCTAGATAGATTGCATTGTCAAACACTGACAGCATGATGTAACATGCGGTGGATGGGATCACGCCATTTTATGCCACCATCAACGACGCTGTGAAAGGATCACACAGCACCAATGTATTGTCATGACAGTGAGGGGTCTTCTGATGACCCATTTCGCTGTGATGACGTTCCTGTGAACGTGGCAGAGCACCTGTAAGTTCACAGATTAGCAGAATTTCTTCTGCTCAGAGTGATGCAGGAACATCACTCTGAAAAGCAGATGGGATTAGACTATGCAGGCTTTAGGCAGTGTAAGGCTAGGGTTTGATTCGCATCAGCATATAAACTGACAAATCTGTCTAAAACTTAGTCTCTGGCAGGGGCAGTGCATAGTGTTAATGAAATGTAACGCTATGCGCTGCCTGCCTATGCATCTCTATGGATATCTGAAGCATAGCACAGCCGCTGGCTCCAAACACAAGGATATGTGCTATTGCAAAGCATACAGGAGAACGCTGCAAACCACGTTTACTGTGCGCTCTGTAATAGCGCTTATCCAGGCCCTGTGTGTGGAGCTGGCGGCTGCACTATGCTTCAGGTTTCCATAATGATGCATAGGCATGCGGCGCATAGCGTTACATTCTGTTAATGCTATGCACTTTGCCTGCCAGGGACTAAGTTTTAGGCTGTGGTCACACATAGAAATCCGTTTTTGGAAGTGATTTTCATCACCAATCCGTTTTTTATAGGGTGCTTTTTGAGCCTCCTGCACTCCTGAACGTTTTTGGAATTTTCATTAAAAAAACGCATGCGCGAACGCATGCGCAAACGCAAGTGCGCATTTGCATGCGTTCGCGCATGCGTTTCCCATAGGGCCCCATGTTAAAAAAAATGCATGCGTTTTTTAAATGATGCCAAAAACGTTGCATGCAACGTTTTTGACTCAAAAACGGACAGGGCAATGTTTGGAGCTCCAGAGAAAAACGGACAGGGTGTTTATTACATCCAATCCGTTTTTCTGTCAGTTTTTGGACTTAGAAAAAAAAAATGAGAAAACTGAAGCCAAAAACGGACTGAGGGCTTATGTGGAACCCCAGCCTTAGATGGATTTGTCAGCTTATATGCTGATGCAAATCAGACTCTAGCCTAAGGGTACCATTACACGTCGCAGCATTGCATGCAATTTCACTTGCAATTTGCTGGTTGCAGTGAAATCATGGACACATTGTTCAATTTTCTTGTCATGTACAAAATGGAACAATGTATCCATGATTCCACTGCAACCAGCAAATTGCAAGTGAAATTGCATGCAATGTTGCGACGTGTAACGGTACCCTATTGTTGTCCTATTCTGTTTGTGTAGGCACAACAGCTCGAGGGCTTGGTTGGTCCCTAAGGCACTCCTCCTCCCCGGAGAATAGTGGATTGGATGTAGTTGGTAGGGATGGGCGAATCTACTCGCTAGGACTCGTTACTCGGCGAGTAGTAAGGGACTCGCAGGACTCGGTACTCTGCGAGTTTCCCAGTGATTACTCGCACGAGTCCAATGCAAATCAATATCAATCCTAGTTTTGTCAGAAACGCTGACAAAACTCGGATTGCCATTGTTTGCATTAGACTCGGCTACTGTGCCAGTGATAGCAGGGAAACTCGCAAAGTAACTGCTGTTTCTTTGCGAGCCGAGTCCAGCTGTCTTCTCTGTGCAGCTCCAGGGTCCTAGAGCCCGCCTGCTGCCTGATGTAGCAGTGCTGAGATTGTTCTCAGTCTGCTCATTCCCTGTGCATAGACATCTATATTTATGCACAGGGGATGTAGCAGAGAGGACATCGCGTTTTGGACTGCGTCGGACGGAAGAGGATTTTTTTAATTAAAGATGGAGTCCCTAATGGCTTTTTTTTTTATTTCAAATAAAAAATTTTCTCTGTGTTGTGTTTTTTTAACCCTTTATTGGAGATTCTTAGTGGCCGGGTCAAACGTGGCCTGACATTAAGAATCTCGGGCTTAATACCAGCTTGTATAACAAAGCTGGTATTAACCCCTTTATTACCCAGCGTGCCACCGCCACCAGGGCCGCTGGAAGAGCGGGGTTCAGCGCCAGAGGATGGCGCTTCAATGAACGCGCCATCTTCTGGGGCGGCTGCGGGCTGCAATTTGCAGCGGGGGGTGCCCAGAAAGCTTGGGCATCCCTGCGCTGCGGATTCCAGCCCCCAGCTGCTTAGCTGTACCTGGCTAGACATAGAAATTGTGCGGAGCCCCACGCATTTTTTTTTTATTATTTAATGAATTTCAGAGTCAGAGGCTCAGAGTCAGAGTCTCGGAGTCGGAGTCTCCTCAGAGTCGGATTCTCAGAGTCGGAGTCTCAGAGTCGGAGTCGCCTCAGAGTCGGAGTCGCCTCGGAGTCGGAGTCGCCTCGGAGTCGTCTCGGAGTCGGAGTCGTCTCGGAGTCGAGTTGGAGTCGTCTCGGAGCGGGAGTCGTCTCGGAGTCGGAGTCGGAGTCGTCTCGGAGTCGGAGTCGTCTCGGAGTCGAGTCGGAGTCGGAGTCGTCTCGGAGTCGAGTCGGAGTCGGAGTCGTCGTCGTCTCGGAGTCGTCTCGGAGTCGGAGTCGTCTCGGAGTCGGAGTCGTCTCGGAGTCGGAGTCGTCTCGGAGTCGAGTCGGAGTCGTCTCGGAGTCGGAGTCGTCTCGGAGTCGGAGTCGTCTCGGAGTCAAGTCGGAGTCGTCTCGGAGTCGGAGTCATCTCGGAGTCGGAGTCATCTCGGAGTCGGAGTCGTCTCGGAGTCGGAGTCGTCTCGGAGTCGGAGTCGTATCGGAGTCGGAGTTGGAGTCATCTCGGAGTCGGAGTCGTCTCGGAGTCGAGTCGGAGTCGGAGTCGTCTCGGAGTCGGAGTCGTCTCGGAGTCGGAGTCAAAAAAATGCGTGGGGCTCCGCGCAATTTCTATGTCTAGCCAGGTACAGCTAAGCAGCTGGGGGCTGGAATCCGCAGCGCAGGGATGCCCAAGCTTTCTGGGCACCCCCCGCTGCAAATTTCAGCCCGCAGCCGCCCCAGAAGATGGCGCGTTCATTGAAGCGCCATCCTCTGGCGCTGAACCCCGCTCTTCCAGCGGCCCTGGTGGCGGTGGCACGCTGGGTAATAGAGGTTAGGGCCAGCTTTGTATTATCAGCTGGCCCTAAGCCCGAAATTTATGGCGGTCACGCCAATATTAGACATGACCGCCATGAATTTCTATTAAATTGTTTAAAAAAAAACACAACACAGAGAAATTTTTTTATTAGAAATAAAAAAAAAAGCCATTAGGGACTCCATCTTTAATTAAAAAAATCCTCTTCCGTCCGACGCAGTCCAAAACGCGATGTCCTCTCTGCTACATCCCCTGTGTATAGATATAGATGTCTATGCACAGCGAATGAGCAGACTGAGAACAATCTCAGCACTGCTACATCATCTCTGTGCACAGACATTCATGTCTGTACACAGGGAATGAGCAGACTGAGAACAATCTCAGCACTGCTACATCAGGCAGCAGGCGGGCTCTAGGACCCTGGAGCTGCACAGAGCAGACAGGACTCTTCTCTTATCTGTGCGAGTTTCCCAGCGATTACTTACAAAGTAAACGAGTCCAATGCAAATAAATGACAAAACTAGGATTGCTTCAGGCTGAAGCTTCCGAGACACATCTGCGATTTGTAAATCTCACACTACTCGCTATTACTCGCTTCCCCATTCATTAACATTGGACTCGCTAGACTCGCAACGAGTAGCGAGTCCTGTGCTCGGACTCGCTCGAGTCAAGCGATTCCGAGTAATTTAGGATTCGCCCATCACTAGTAGTTGGTAAGTGATGTTTGGTGCTACAAACAAATCCGGCAACACACATGTGGTTTTTTGTGGGAATGATGCATGTCTTTCATCACTATAGGTGTTACATCATTGAGTGACCAGATGCAGGCCCAACAAGAGGCCCAATAGCTGCGTCATGCCACGGCACAGCTACAGCTGCTTGGGGCCATGATACACAGGGTACTTCAGCACCAGCAGGCTATGGCCCTGGGGGACAACATTAATGATGACCCAGGACTCCTAATGTGTCATGTTGCCCAAGCAACAATATGTTTTTTGTCATGTTGACAACTTGTTGTTGTACTGTTTCAGATTAGTGACACAATGTGTCCACGTTTTAGTGGCTTAAAGCTCTCTTTTAGGCTCTTGCCTTACACCTTTGTTCTGAAAAGCACCCAAACAAGTTTAAAAAAAAAAAAAAAAGCCTTTAGGCACTCTCAAAAAGAAACAAAAAGGGATTTTGCAAAGTAAACCTTGCATCAATCCCACAACATGGTGTGGTTGTGTTATATTACATAAGGACACTACTTCATTTTACCAAAGTATATGTAAATACCATGTAGCACCCAAACATTATAAAAATGTGTGTCTTGGGTACCCAAAACTGACATGTGTGTTGGGCATCCATCAAAAGACACACCGGACAACCACAACACACTACCTGGCTGCAGTCACACATACACAATGGTTATTTTGGCTTCATGGCTCGTGATGACAAAACCTATGTGTACACAACAGTTGACCAATGCACAAGGGCAAAAAAAAGCAACTTTGGCCTGTGTTTGCCTTTCAAATTGCTTGATCTTTGTATTTAGCATGGAACATCTCCCTTAACCTGTGAATGCCACACATGAATTCCTAATGTAACACCATTCATATACCTCACCATGTAGTTATGTCTATGTGCAGGCCAAATGTATGACACATCTGTGTCTTCCATTCTAAACACCGTTCAATTGTGGATACCAATAACACATGAGAAGGTGGCCAATAACATGGAGCAGTTTTTGTGGTGATAACATTTTATTTCCAACAAAAGAAACACATTTGTGGGAAAAAAGGCCCTCTCCCCAAACAAAACACGGGGCCACAAAAACAGGCACTTCACGATTGGTGGTAGGGTCCCCAATAGTGTGGATATGCAGCTGCAGGATCTGACGTGGCTGCTTCACCCACATCCCATGTGGGATGCCGCAAGGGAAAGGTCTTCCTGGATCCCTCGGCACCTCAGGATTAAGTCCAGGCACAAACATAGCCAGCAGTGGCATCTGATGGGACACTGATGGCTGCTTGGGGGGCTGAGCCAAGATGGTCTGGGAGTTCAGTGTCCCATTCTCTGACGCCTCCAGGGCTAGGTAAATTACCCTCTGTATTGAAGGCCATACAGAACGAAGAGAAGAAGACGAGCCAGAGTCATGTATACATACCATCAGTCCTGCAGTGCCAGAAGAGGAGACGCTACCACGTTGTGTTTCCATGTGCAACAGGCCGGATGTCCCACATCCATCTTTTAAAGGGCGCTCAACCAATGACATCGCAGCAGAGTCGTCCAATCGGTGACGTCGGGCGTGGTAATGGCAAGATTCAATTGGACGACACAAGCGGGTTGTGATTGGTGGCTTCACACATAAAAATGGGGAATGGCAGAATGATGTTGTGTTTGCTGCCCAGAGCCATTGAGTAAGTAGTCATGTGCACAACTGTTTGGGGATATTCTGGCATCTTAACTGCGTGTTGAAAAGATTCCTGCATGGATACTTTGTGCTAATGAGCACCAGGAGCTACTGGGTCATTCGCCCACTGTTATCACTCTGTTTTAGGCTATAGGCTACATAATGGGTACTGTGAGGGTGTTTGCCACATGGTGCTTCATGCGTAGTCAGTGATCATGCATTTTGTGTGGGTAACATGGTCTTGACAAGAAGAGTGTTTGTAAGGTTCGATATGGACTATATCCAAATGGCAGGAGATGTGGGAGCACCGGTTTCCCACACAC
This sequence comes from Allobates femoralis, assembly GCA_033576535.1. NCBI lineage: Eukaryota > Metazoa > Chordata > Amphibia > Anura > Aromobatidae > Allobates > Allobates femoralis. The sequence goes on along the minus strand of JARQOC010000984.1, from coordinate 5,068 downwards.
ATTGCATGCTAAGTGATTCCACGACATGCAGCCTTGCGTATTGTACATGTGTCAGTTAGATGAAGACACAATAATGCATCTGCAAGCATTACCCACTTGTGCTGTGTAATGTACTGGACCCAATTCAGTGTTTTTGTGGCGTGCAACATAATTTTAATTTACATATATACTGATTGTTGGCAGCCATAGGACACATCTTGGTCTGGTAGTGGCTTTGGTGCTGCACATAATGTCAGTGCTGTACATGAAGAGTAGTATAGGTTCACATATGTGTAGTATGTGTTATGTGAAATGTCATACTGTAGTGTTTACAATAAGCAAGGTCGAGTACCATTACATGGTGTGTAACGTAACAGCCCAACCATCTACACTGTGTTCCAAATTATTATGCAAATGTTCTTTTTTTCTAATTTTCCTAAATGGTTGGTGCAAATGACAGTCAGTGTAATAAAAGTCATCACCCGTTAGAGTATACATCGAATTTTATTGAAGAAACCTCCCAATGATAACAGTATAATCAGTACAATCTTCAAAATTTAAAAAAAACTCTAAATGCACTGTTCCAAATTACTAGGCACGGTAGAGTTTCTAAACATTTGATATGTTTGATAGAACTGAAAATGCTGATTTGTTGAATTTGCAGCATTAGGAGGTCAGATTCACTGAAAGCTATTTAACTCCAAAGCATCCTAACATGCCAAGTTACATGTTAACATAGGAACCCTTCTTTGATATCACCTTCACAATTCTTGCATCCAATGAACGTATGCATTTCTGGAGAGTTTATGCTTGTATTTCTTTGCATTATGTCTGAATAGCTTCCTAGAGCTGCTGTTTTGATGTGAACTGCCTCCCACCCTCATAGATCTTTTGCTTGATTATACTCCTAAGGTTCTCTATAGGGGTGAGGTCAGGGGTAGATGGTGGCCACACCATGAGTTTATCTCCTTTTATGCCCATAGCAGCCAATGACACAGAGGTATTCTTTGTAGCATGAGATGATACATTGACATGCATGAGGATGATTTTGCTCCTAAAGGTACGTTTTTGCTTTTTGTACCATGGAAGAAAGTTCTCAGTTGGAAACTCTATATACGTTGCAGAGGCATTTTCACACCTTCAGGAACCTTAAAAGGGCCTACCAGCTGTTTCCCAATGATTCCATCCCAAAACATGACTCCTCCACCTCCTTGCTGATGTCACAGCCTTGTGACACCAACCATCCACTATTCTATTCATCTGGACCATCCAGGGTTGCTCGGCACTCATCAGTAAACAAGACTGTTTGAAAATTTGTCTTCATGTATATCTGGACCCACTGCAACCGTTTCTGCTTGTGAGCACTGTTTAGGGGTGGCTGAATAGTAGGTTTATGCACCACATCAAGCCTTTGAAGGATCCTACACCTTGAGGTTCGAGGGACTCCAGAGGCACCAGCAGCTTCAAATATCTGTTTGCTGGTCTGTAAATCCTTTTTAGCAGCTGCTCTCTTAATCCGATGAACTTGCCTGGCAGAAACCATCCTCATTCTGCCTTTAGCTGCACGAACAAATCTGTACTCAAAATCAGCCACAAACCTCTTCACAAAACGATGATCGCGCTTAAGTTTTCGTGCAATATCAAATATTTTCATCCCTTGTCCAAGGCATTGCACTATTTGTTGCTTTTCGGCAGCAGAGACATCCTTTTTCTTTCCCATGTTACTTGAAAACTGTGGTCTGCGTAATATTGGTAACACCCAGTTTTCCTTTTATTGGGCTCACCTGCAAACTAATTATCACAGATATCTGAGATTGATTTCAATGATTCAAAGAACCCTGAGACACAATGCCATCAATGAGTTTCATTGAAAAAAAATAAAAATAAAACCCGATGACACGTAAAACCAATTTGCATAATAATTTGGAACACAGTGTAAATGTGTATTTGAGGGGTATGACACGACTATGTACATGTGCTAGTTGAATGTTGTTGTTAGGCCTCCATGTGCTTATATGTGTGTGTTTCCTTTTTCATCCGCAGACCCTGGCTAACAGAGATTTGACGTCATGCATCGTTCCACAATGGCAGTAGTGGCTGTGTCCATGGTTGAGGATGCCTTGGTGATGGATGAGAGGACTGAGAGACTGTGGAGGCGTAGACGACGGCATGTGTGGTCTCAGGATTGGCTCCTGCAAAGGCGCCACCTGAGTTACGTGGGCCTTGTCCATCAGCGGGAGGAGAGGAATCCGCCGGACTTCAGGAACTATCTCCGGATATCCGAGGACTCTTACAAATTCCTCTTGGACTTGGTTACACCACATATTGCCCGTGAGGACACTGTAATGCATCAAGCTGTTCCAGCTGAGGAGCGGTTGACTGTGACTCTGCATTTCTTGGCAACAGGGCGAACGATGACTGACCTGCAGTATTCTGCTGCAGTCTCACGTCCACTGCTGAGCCGCCTAATCCCTGAGACGTGTGAGGCCATTGTGAGGTGTCTCTTGCCAACCTATATACGGTTTCCAACAACCCCTGTGGAATGGTTGGAAGTTGAAAGTGGCTTCCAGGAAAGGTGGCAATTTCCAAACTGTGGGGGGCCTTGGATGGCAAGCATGTGAGGATCACACAATCCCACAACAGCGGGTCTTACTATTTGAACTACAAAGGTTATTTCAGTGTGGTCCTCATGGCCCTCGTCAATGCCAACTATGAGTTCCTCCTTGTGGATGTGGGGATGAATGGGCGTGTGTCTGATGGGGAGGTTTTGGCCCAGACCTCCTTTGGTCGAGACCTTGTGAGCAGGCGGCTGAACTTACCCCCAAATGATGACACCACTCAACATCTCAACTTTGCCTTTGGGGGGATGAGGCCTTCACACTTCACGCAAACTTACTACGGCCATATCCCCAGAGGACTCTGACCCCTGAGCAACGCCTTTTCAATTACCGGCTATCCCTAGTGACTCACCGCGGCCGGGACTCCGGTTTAGACAGGCGATTCTTCTTCCCTCCTTGTCACGGGTGGACCGCGCCTGCCGGTAGTGGGGCCCGGTGTAGTGCAGATCAAAAGTGAAGACGTCTTGGTGGAACAGATTAAAGGGGTTTTAATTTATTCGTGACGCCACCTATGAGTAGTTTCGGTAAGGGCTACCGACGCTGCGGAGCCCCCGGGGGATGGATAGAAGCGAGATGTTACGCTCCCCACAGGCTGAGCGGTGATCCCCGGAGGCTGGAGCTGCTCAAGATGTTGTGCAGCAGCTGCGGTTACCTTGTAGTGCGGACGGACAGTTCATAAGGAAGCACGGACACAGAAAGTCTCTGCAACGGGTCTTTACTGTAACCAGCAGGCAGTACATGGCATACAGTGGTTGAGTAGTAGACCGGGTGGACTCAGCAGTGATGGTGTCCCTTAGAGATCCGCAGTGTTCCTCCTTTCTACCTATTTGGTTGCCAGACGACTGGAAGTTGGCTGGTGGTGGGGTGCTCCTTTGAAGTTGCTCCTCCACTCTTCTGGTTCGCGTGGCAGAGGTGAACTGCTGCCAGCTTCGGTACCAGTGAACCGGCTGTGAGTTGTGGGCACGGGAGTCTTTTGGGAACCTGTGTAGATAAAGCCCAGTCCCGGTAGTTAAGGCCTCAGGTGCTGACACCCGACCGGTGACGGCCCAGGGGCCCGCACGGGGTGCGGAGCCCCCGCTCCTCTCCAAGTTCTAGTCCTAGACCCTTCTTCTTGAGTTCTAGACTATTTTCTTCTCTGTCTAGATTATTGTGTCTTCTACTGCACTACCCTAACACTCCACCCCCCAGGACCTATGATTGGCCCTCTGTTCTAGGTGATGCATGTTGGGTTGGATCTCTATGTTAACCGGATCATTGCTGAGTCAGAGAATATTGCGGCTACATTTGTGGCTGCAATACCCTCTTGTGACGCACTCGGTGCGGGGCGCCACACTAGCACGTCGTGTGGTTGAAAATGCGTTCGGGATCATGGCCAATAAATTCTGCGTGTTTCATAGTGCTTTAAATATGAAACTGGAATCTATCAAAATGGTAGTGATGGCGTGTTGTGTGCTGCATAACTTTCTGCGTTGTAGGGATACTTAATCTTACACACCAGCAAGTTATGTGGATAGTGTGGACCCCACAACTGGGGAACTCATGCTAGGTGAGTGGCGTGCAAATGACCCTGGCATAGCGCAACTCCAGCCGTTGGGCCAGGGCCGACATCAGCAGGATGCCAGGAGCAGCAGAGACAGCTACTGCTCGTATTTCAATGGCCCTGGGGCGGTGGCCTGGCAGGATCACCAGATGTAAGAGGTGTGTGATGGGTCCACACTGTCCAATGTGTGATTCTTTTTAAGTGTTTGTTTCACATACATTATTTTGTAAGGTATGGCAGAATTATGCACTCTTTCATTTATGTAATATGTTTCTTGTGTGATGACAACACTTTTTTTGTTTTTGTGCTTTTGTTGTCGATGTTTTTATTTGTGTGGCCACACTCCGAATATATTTGTTTCTGATCAGACAAACATGTGTGATTCTTTTATTTGTAGCTGACCACTGTATATCACATATAGCTTTTTATGGTGTGCTGTGACGTGTGAGACTATAATGTTATTTGAGGTTCCCTGCACCATTGTGTGCACAGGTACACTACACATGTGTGGCGGTTTCCAACACACAGTATGGTGTTTGTGTATTTCCCTGTCCTGATTGCTGCATGTAGAAATGGGTATGTGTCCACACGCATGGTAACTTCTCTTTTGTCTGAGGTGGGTCTTCAGGTTTTTCTTGAAGGTTCCCAGGGTGGGGGAGTGTCTGATGTGATGGGAGAGGGAGTTCCAGAGTCTGGCAGAAGCATGAGAGAAGTCTTGTGTGCGGTTGTGGGAGGTGGAGATGCGGGGGGTTGAGAGAAGGAGTTCTTGGGAGGAGCGCAAGCTGCGCGAAGGGAGGTAGCGGGAGACCAGGTCGGAGATGTAGGGAGGGGACAGGTTGTGTATGGCCTTGTATGTCAGGGTTAGCGTTTTGAAGCGAGATCGCTGGAGGATGGGGAGCCAGTGGAGGGCTCGGCGGAGAGGGGAGGCCGG